>BBXU01001894.1:0-24056 GCA_001598975.1 Parachlorella kessleri
AACCCCCCCCCCCCCACCCCCACACACACACACAGCTCTGTGACTGCCATACCTACCAACGGGCATACATCCCACAGATCAGGTGACGGGTGACTGCACGTCTTGCACAGTGTGTGGCGGCCAACACTCTTGGCGTTCTCAACATCAAACGACTCACCCAGCAGGCCATCTTCGTCCTCCGCCAGCGCCCCACCCTGGCCCTTGCTCTTCCTGGCCTTCTTGCGGGCGGGGCCCTGCTGCGCTTCCGGCTGCCGGCCCGCTGAGCCTGCTGTGCCTGCTGGAGTCCCGTAGAGCTCAGCACAGGCGCAGCGCAGAACCACAGGGGCCAGGGGCCTCACGATGCCCACCCCTGCAGACTGCAGCAGCAGCCGTGTGGCGGCATACAGCTGCAGCCGCACCTGCATCAGACATGGAAGGGAGGTAAGGATGGGAGCTTCCTCATCCTGGCAAAATAAAGGCAGCGTCCCTCAGTCCACAACAGCGACTTCTTCTGCAGCGGTGTGTCATGCATGGCCACAAGCAAAACACAGCTGCTCTACTATACCCCACACAACACCATACCGGCACACAAACACAACCTAACGGTAACAGGAAATAGCCTGCATCGTCCACCAACTCGTCGACTTGAAGGTGATGTCCAGCGCAGGTGTGCTAATCACCTCCCTTGGCATAGCTGCGCACTCACGTGCAGCGCCAAGGGTGTGAGCGCCCCAGCTCCCGCAGCTGTCACTCTCTCCAGATACCCGGCCAGCAGCCGCGCAGTGGTGAGGTACAGTGACGCCAGCTGGGCGCCAGCAGCGCACAGCAGCGTGCACAGCAGACGGAGCACCGCAGCGTGCAGGGCGGGCAGGTGGAGGCACAGCTCCGCAAATTTGGAGGAGCCGGCCTTGCCTGCAGCCGGAACATCCCAGGAGATTATTTATCGGCAAGGGCATCTCAGCTACAGCAGCCTCCGGCACCTTCCGCTGAGATTGGGACCGGCCGGCCGCTAGCGGATGCAGTCCTCTACTAGGGATCTCATGCTAGGTGACGATAAGAGACTTCACACCTTGAACAAGCAGCCCAGGCTGGCTACCATGGGTGAGCAGCTCACTGCATACCTGGCCCTCCGGAGGCGTCGTCTACCCCTAACACCCGTGTCACGAGGAGCAGCAGGCCTGTGCCGGGGATAGGCACTGGGGAGGGATACGACCGGGTGAGCAGCGCCTGCAGGCACCACCACCAGCCCACAGCAGCAACGTGAGTCCACTAAAAAGGAGTGGCCTGGAGGTCATCATGCGGGCAGTCAAAACTCATGCGTTGCGCAGCCAGCGGGCTTTCTAGGTAGGTAAGGGATTGGAACGGACCGCAGCTTTGTGGCAATATAAGCATCCCAGCTACCTGCAGGGCGTGCAGTGTGGCCTCTAGCTGCCCAAAGGCAGCCTTGTAAGCAGGGAGCGGTGCTGTGGTTGCACTGGGGACGCCGGGCAGAGGGGCAGCGTGCGGGTCGAGCAGATCCCTGCGCCAAGCAAGCGTCACCGCTCCTGATAATACTATGTGGTTGATGACAGAAAGCAGAGAAGCATCAGCCTCCAGAGACACTTGCATCAAGGGTCCAGCAGTGTGCCCTGATGTAGGTACAGGGCAGACAAGGTGCTGAAAACAACTCAACTGGGCCTGCACCTCCCAAACCACAGCCAGGTAGGTTATCCTGCGCCTGGCAAGGGCCAACCACCAGCCGACACCAAGTCCTATCCCCTCCTGGCCATCCTGTCTACAGCCTCGCTGCCGCCGTTCGTAATATCACACCCAAGCACAAGCCCTCCCAGTGCTTACCGCGGTCAGCAGGAAAATACTTACGGCCATGCCACAACACCATGCACTTCACTCACCTAGGCCACAGCAGCCTGATCTTCAAATTTGCAGCAGCATGAGCAAGAAGTGCTCGGCTATTGATTCGCCTGAAGCTCACCCAGCGCTGCAACAAGGCTTTGGTAGTCTACCCAGGCGCACCATCCGCAGCAGGCGAGCGACTTGCCATTTACTATAAGCTCACCTAGCAGTGCCAACCAGGCTCTGGTCATCCAACCCCAGGAGCAACACATCCAGCAAGCCGTGGGCCGTGGCAAGCAGCCGCTGGGCCATATTGCTCCAAGAGGTCCCGTCCCCATTGATCCTAGGGAGGGCGGCAGCGCATGCGGCCGCGAGACTGCATGCGCCAATACCATTGAGTGAAAACCAGGGTGCTGGGGTGCAGGTCTGCTGTACGGCCAGCCAGAGGGGCAATAAAACTTGGGTAGGATGTGGCATCTTCACCTTTACACGATGGTGTGTCCAACTGCAAGAGTGTGGGATGCACGTCTGGCACAATGGCCTGCCAGTTGCAAGAGTGCGGGATGTTCCTAGACACCACTCTATGCCCTTTCGTGCATGTCGCTGCTGTACGGAAACACCAATCTCCATAAGTCATCTTGAAACTGCATGTGTGGGTCAGTCACTAGAGGAGGAACAACATTGACTTCCACTGTGTCTACCCCATGGCTGCCTTATGCCCAAGTCTAAAGCGCTCACCGCATGGCTCGCCCAGGGGCAAGGAGCGGCTGCATCAGCGTGGCTGCAATTGAAGGCTCTATATACTTGATGTGCTGCCGGAAGGGCGCTGGCAAGGCGGTGACCGCCGCGAGGAGGGCTTCCATCGCCGGCGAGCCCAAAACTGCACTCGGCTCAGTTGGTGCCTGCAAAAGACCATTACGCAGAGATGCCAACCTGCTGGGCCAGCCCAGGGGTGAGCGGTGCTACCAGCAGCTCTCAACCTGTTGCTAAATAAACCCCAAACTACTGGCACACCAACTCCTTGGTCCAGAATGTAGCACGTGTAGCAGGCAGACCATACTTGCAAGACCTGACAAGACAAGCTGTGGAGCAGTCGTCGTTGCAGTTTCTAACACAATAACAAAAACAATGCCATGACTCACCTGCGTTGTAGGAAACTGCTGTTGAAGCAGCGCAACCAGCTTAGGCACCAGGGCAGCACCATCCCGCCTCACGCCTGGGATGTCTAGCATGCGGCCAATGCGATCAAATAGCACCGCCAAGCACTGCCAGCCAGCCTGCTGGGCTGCGACATGCTGCTGCTGCTTGCTGTCCTGAGAGCTGCTGCCTCGCAATACCCCCACAGCTGCTGTGAACCACTCCTGGTACCCTGCCAAGAATGTGCGGCGGTCGCAGTGCGTGGAGATGCAAGCCAATAGCTCCAAGCCGTCCTTACGTATGGACGCCTACAAAAACATAGTGCAGCCGTCGCCTCGGTGAGACAACTTTGCCAGTAAGTGTGTGGGACATCCTGTGCTTAGAGACGGACCAACTGTGAAGTGCAGGAAGTGCTGCGCCAGTGTTATGCGAAGAAGAAAAACGCCTAGGCCTGCGCCACTGCTACGATTGCAGTTTATTGGATGCTTTAGCATCATCACCTGCTTGTTGTGGAGCATCGCTCGAGCCTTTGCCACCAGTTCGCCCACTGACTGTGCTCCACCTGCGAGCTGCCCACTGCAACACAAAACCCCTAGGTGAGCAGCTGCATGCAGTACTTCTGCTAGACTGCTGCCGTTTGAGGTGGTAGCCTGGGTTTCGCTTAGGACGTGAGAGATGACGACCTCCCCAACATGCATGCTGGCACCTAGTGCTGAGTAGAAACGCAGGTCGATACAGTGACTACAGTATAACCTGGCAAGGGCGTATTAACACAACACATTGTTTGGGAAGTGTTAGCACTGACATGCCTGATGCGATCAAGAAATGATCACGCCCTATGGCTGGTATGCAAGGTGTGCTTCCCCAAGTGAGGATGAAATCAAGTGTGTCAACATAGAAGCTGTGTCAGCTGCCGCATGTCCATGGCCGTACAGCACCAGCCTCGTGCACTCTTATCTAGCCTCAATCCAGCGTTGCCTTTGACCTTCCCAAGCCTCAAGGCTGGCTGCCCTCAGTCATATCCAAGGCGCTACTGCAGAGCTGGGCGTGAGAGGCGGTGGAAGAGGTGTACTGCAATGCTGACAAGCTCAGGCCAGCCACCACCCTTTTCAGCACAGCACCATCCCCTTCTAGATGCTATCAACGATGCAACCAAGTGGGGGGTCAGCGCAGCCGCCTTTGCCACCCTGCTGCTGCGGCGGGATGTAGCCGCGTGCTGGTGCCTGACGGGCTCGGTGATGGCAGCCTTCAACTGCCGGGTAGGTGAACGATGTTGCCTGTCACAGCAACTCCTGATCTAGGTAGGAAGCCACCCAGGCGTCCAGCTTGTGCCACACGAAGTGCAGGCTTTTTCTGCTGGATAGCCTTTCATGAGCGCCTATCCCGATCGCAGCTTCTCAAGTACGTCATCAACCATGCACGTCCCGAGGCAGCTCGCAAGGCAGACCCAGGGATGCCTTCCGCCCATGCCAACAGCTTGGCCTTCCTTTCAACCTATGTGTCGTTGGCCTCCGCTGTGGGAACAAGCTGGCAGTCGCCACCTGGGGCAGCTCTGGTCTTTGGCATCCCCGCCCTTGCCATCTTTTTGGTGAGTGATTTGGCTGCCAGCAGCACTGCACTCTCACGGCCTGCCCCGCTGTGGTGGTACCAATTTCGCCATAACTGCATGGCGCCACAAGTGTGCTTACCAAGGCCACATACGACGGCCAGCTATAAGCTTGGTACCCTCAGCCGTGCCGTGTGGAGATGGCATGTGGGTATGTGCCCCTACTGCAAATGGCATTGCTTCAGGCTGACCAATGTGCCACCTTCCAGACTGTCCCACTGCTTACGGCTGAGCAGTGACGCCCTTGCCTCTTCTTGCAGGCTTGGCTCCGGGTGACGCTTGGGTACCACACCACCCCACAAGTCCTGGTGGGCTGGCTTGTTGGCTCAGCCAGTGCAGCGTGGTGGTACCGCATGGGTCAGACACAGCTACGACCTGCCTTGGAACAGCATCCTGCCTTGAAGCTGTGGCTCTATGCCATCACAGGCCTTGCTGTGGCGGTCTTTGCTGTGCAGAATGTCGCTCGCTGGGCACGAGAAGGGCATGCCGGTTAATTTGCTCTTTACTCTCTCCTATCCCACTACCTTTCTGGGTTGACTTGCAGACGATAATTCAGTTCCAGTTCTGCATATTGCAGTACCTTTGCTTCGATGGGCACGTGTTGCATACCACAGACTTGCACAGTTGCTGCAACAACACATGCTACGGGTACTGACTCATGACACACTACTGCTGCTTCTGTTATTTCCAAACAGCTGAGGGTCACGTATCCGTTACCCGGCTTCTATCGCACCTCCAATCAGCAGCAGAGACAGCGTTCAAGTCACAGAAATAGCAAAGACCAGAGCAAAAGTAGCATCCGTGCAAGCCCCAGAGCATCACTGCATCCAGCCCATCAGTCCAGTTCGTCGCCTACTCTCTGTTGGCACAATCTGCCGTCATAACTAAATGGAGCAGCAGCTTCACTCTCCATGCTGCAGTTGCCCCTTGCGGGGAGGTGTGAGGCCCAGCTTGCGCTCCTGGATGCCATACCAGCGCTCCGCCAGCATGGGTAGCACCTTGGTGCGCCGCCGAAGGCCTTCCTTCTCCAGTAAGATCACCTGCAGTAAGATAGCATGCACTGTGGTCTCAGGAGGGAGTCACCAGACCTACTAGGCAGCCCCCACCCCCACCTCCACACACATACCCGCAAGAGCAGGCTATCTTACGCACTGATGTTGTGTACCTTCCCGGCGATACAAATCTAAGTCCTTGCGTGGCCGTATTGTCTGGCATCCAGGAAAAATAGAGAGGTTACCGAAGCTGCAGGGCACTGGAACTACTCAACACCCACTCTCATGTCACAACAAATCCATGCCTCCGTTTCCACAAACTCTGGAGGCCTAGCGCACAAATAGCAGAGCCACAGATGAGCACTTTAGGACCGAGCAGCTCTCACCGTAAGGTGTGACCGGTATCTCAGTCGCGACCCAGACCTGCCCCTGCCATGCACTGATGTGCGCTTCAAGTGGGTGCCGCTCCCGACGTAGGCATGTTCTGCAACACAGAAGCACACCAAGGGACACTGACTCTCACTCTATGACTCACCCAGAAACCAGAAAGCACAACACACACACCTTGCACTGTAGTCTTGCAGCTGGACCATTTCCATTGCAGTCTACCATGTAGCGACCACTCCCGAGGCGGCGGTGTGTGCTAGCTAGGAGCACAATCGACAGGCGCAACAATGGCAATGAGGCCCCAGAAGGACACAAGACCCATACCACGCAAACCACTGCAACTCCATCCACTCACCCACTGCCAGCTTATCAGCGTCCATGCCGTGGTTGTTAACAGCGTTGGCCTTGGCCGACATCAGCACATTCCGCAGGATCCCCGCTGACTTCTTACAAGACACCTGGCACTGAATCAGTGCATCCTCCAAGCTCAGCCCGCGCACAACCTTGGCAAACATGTTTAGCTTGCGCGGCGAAATGGCCACGTTGCGCAGGAGTGCCTTAGCACGCAGCGGCTCCTCGTCAGGGTAGTAATCCCCCAGCGCTGCGCGCGCTGCTGCTGGCGGCGGCGCTTGCTGCAACGGGTTGAGGGCGGCTGCCTCTGCTTCGGACTCAGCTGCGGCCGCTGCTGCTGCTGCGCAGGGGAGGCCTGTGTGGAGGGCCTGCAGGGGAGAACTCGATAGGACAGTGTGTAGGAGGCCGGGACAACTGTGCAAACCCCCATCACTGCGTAATGCCAACTGTGCAAACCCCCATCACTGCGTAATGCCAGCCCGGACGGTCAAGGGGAACTCTTTATCCCTACCCGTTGAAGCTGCACCAACGACGCCACTGCTGCACTGCCCCCCGTGCTCGGTGCTGCTGTGGGCCTGGTGCAGGCGCCCAGAAGGGCCGGCACCGCCCCATTGCTGGCTGCTCGCAACTCAACTAGGGCTGCTATCCCAGCACAGTTGCTGGTACGGCTGCCAAGGCCCAGCGCAGCCCGGAGCAGCTGCTGCACTCTGAATGACATGTGGCTGCTGAACCCTTCGAGCCTCGCTTTTTAATTGTCAAATACTGCCTCTCTACGCTTATCTACAACTGCAAGCTACTTAGCACAGAGGCTTAAGATAGACAATGCCAGGCAACCAGCAGTCCAGCTATGATGCGAGATACGATATGGGGAAGTGTGGAGGACTCATTCCTTCAGCCCGAGCCTTGCATCCTGATGTGTTGCTCATGAGAAATGCCAACATACGAGGGGTATACGTCAATTGTCTGGAAGGGGTTTCCGACAGCACCATGCTGCCTGGTTTCGATCGTTCGACTGTCCCAATCTTCGAAATCTGCCAACTGTCGTCCCACTCGCCCAATTGCTTGCACTGCCCCTTGCAAGTGACCTTGTCATATTGATATCGACAGTTTGCCGGCTTACCTGCGACGCAGGGCCAATTGGCAGCTTGACCCCAAACAACTGATCACCCATGGAGGCCCGTGCGGCATATGTGTCCGGCGTAATCCGCAGCAGAGACAACACGCCAGTTAAGGAAAATTCCGGGTCTGTCACAGCGAGGCAGGCAGCCTTAGCGCTCAGCCCCAGACAGCCACCCTTGGACTGGGGGGCTGTGGCTGCGGGCTCGCTGCAGGCTCTTTTCCAAGAGCAGCAGAAGTAAGATAAGAAATAAGAGAGAGGTGGTCAACAGTGCTGTGACGCTGCCTTCTGAGGCACTCTACACCCCTTTACATGCAAAGGTGTCACTTGCACTCCTTGCAGGCTCCTAGACTACTTTTTTGCTAACATTGATCAAGGGCAGCTTGAAGCCTTCTGCAAGGCAAGCCTTCCAAAGCTTTCTTGACGAAGCTCAAGCTTGCACAAAGTGTTGGGTTGCCAATACAGCGGACCGGACGCCAGGTTTACCAAGGGCACACTCTGTATGACAATCTCTCCATGCTGTTGCAGGCAGTGCTGCGCTGTCCAGGCAAGATTCTCTTCACAGGTGTGGGCAAGAGCGGCTTCATCGCACAGAAGATCACACAGACTCTGGTGTCCACGGGCACCAAGGCCGTGTTCCTGCACCCGGTGGATGCGCTGCATGGAGACATTGGGATTGTGTCCAGGGATGACATCCTGGTGTGCTTCTCCAAGTCTGGGGCCACCGAGGAGCTGCTACGGCTTGTGCCATACGCCAAGGCAAGTGCACAGTCACCAAGGTCAGCATCCTCCTTTGAGTCATTGATGTGTCTCTTTGAAGTTATTATTGCGGCCACATACTCAGCGGCATGTGTGAAGGACTGCATCGCAGTGGCAGTCTTGTCTGCCTAAACTGCATGGAGGAGGACCTTCCTAGGGTTCTCTAGTGGTGAAAGCCGGATGGAGTGGTGAACAGGTGTAAAGGTACCATAGCTGTGCCCTGCAAGCATCCGTCCATGCTGCTGTGGTGGGACCCGCTTCCGTCCTCTTGTCCTTGGCAGTCCCTTTTACATAGCAGTGTCTCTGTCCTGCCGCCTCTGTTGCAGGCAAAGGGTGCCCAGGTGGTGAGTGTGACTTCCATCAAGGGGTGCCAGCTGGACCAGGCCGCTGACATGGCGATCCACCTGCCGCTGCTGCGCGAGCTTTGCCCCTTCAACCTGGCCCCTGTCACCTCGACTGCCATCCAGATGCTGTTTGGCGACACGGTGGCCATCGCAGTGATGCAGGTGAGCGACGCCGCTTGTGGGTGGTCAGCCACTGTAGCTGTGGGGTGGAATGCTCCGATGGTCAGTGGCTTGCATGCCTTGTGTGCATTGGTGACCATGGAAGTAGGTGGCGACAGTCCAGGTCAATGCCGGGCCAGCTGTGGTGCTTGTCTTTGACCGCATCGTAGCGTCCATGGGCTGTGCTTCCAGGCCCGGCACCTTAGCCGTGAGGAGTACGCACAGAACCACCCAGCAGGGCGCATCGGCAAGCGGCTGATTCTGCGGGTGACTGACGTCATGCTGCATGGAGAGGAGCTGCCACTGGTGATGCCCGACATGCTCATGGCTGATGTGCTCATGGAGCTGACCAGCAAGGGGTGAGCAGCGGGAAAGGCTCTACATAGAAGGGTGCCATGGTGCTGCTTGCTGATGTGTCCATGGAGCTTGCCAGCAAGGGGTGAGCAGTGGGAAATGCAATGTAAGTGGCAGCCTGCCTAGTGTGAATGGTGCTGCTTGCTGATGTGCCCATGGAGCTTGCCAGCAAGGGGTACATCCTGGCTTTTTGTTGGCCCCATTTGGGGGACTCACGGCAGCATGGTCAGGTGGCGGTATGCTGTTAGACTAGACTAGCAAGGGGTGAGCAGTGGGAAATGCAGTGTAAGTGGCAGCGTGCCGAGTGTGGCATGGTGCTGCTTGCCGCGGCTTTACTGCCAGTAGCGGTGCACAGTTGCAGTGTTGGTGCACAGCGAATGACACGCCCAATTGGGGAAGACAGGCTAGCGCCTTCTTCCTTAGTCATGCGGTGATGGTTAACAATGGGCCAACCATGCGTTATCTCTCATAGTGCGGAGCAGGCCAAGGGCAGCAGTCACAGCACCAAGGCAAGGTCTGCAATCATCAGTTTTCCACTATTTCCAAGGCACTTCTGCCTTCACTTGCAGGTCGCCCTCGCTGCATTATTCATGTGCAGTGCCTGACACCCTTGCCTCCTGCAGGTGTGGCTGTGTGCTAGTAATCTCAACAGACCAAGCGCTGCTGGGCATATTCACTGATGGAGACCTACGGAGGGCCATCCAGGCCCGGGACGGCAAGATCATGCGGCTGTGCATAGGTGACATCATGACCAGGGACCCTCGCCGGTGTCACCCCAACGACAAGGCAGTGGATACCATGCAGGTGGGTGTGCAGTGTAATGGGCATCAAACACTGGGACATGCGTGCCACTTGGCGGGTGGGGCAGTGCATGCCATGTGAGTGAATGTTGTGGCACCCGCGCTTGCCCTAGGATTCAAGGCAGACACTGTGATTTGCTTCAGGAGCTAGTGTGGGTGTAAACAACCCGTTGGTTGTTCCCTTGAGAACAGCTCCTGCCAATCCATGCCACTTACTGAAAGTGCCTGTCCCTGCCTTGTTATAACTACAGCTGATGGAGTCTGGGCCCAAGGTATCAGTCATGCCTGTGGTGGCGGAAGGCAAGCTGGTGGGGCTCATCACTCTACACGCACTCGTCAGTGCCGGACTGTGAGGCTCTAAGAGGTGATATGACAAAGTTGGTGACAGTACTTATGATTAAGGATGGTGACAGGGCATTGATGCAGAGCTTTGAACTGTGCACTGGTCAAGTACCTGGCTTCAGCGGACAGATACCGGTTGTCAAACCGACTGGTTACCCGGCCTGATGAGTGAGGGCCACTTCAGGCTTTCTGACTTACTCGATGCCTTGACTGTCACTGACAAATCGAAAGTTACAGTTGACTTGTCACAGGTGATCCATGTGCCAGTAGTGGTACTGGCGTGCAGGGCCCAATTCAGGGGTGAGGCTTTTTTTTGCATTTGGTGGCAGCATTGCGAACCCAGAGGAGATAGGGTTCATCTGTACTGTACTGAATGGGCTGGATATAGTCATGCTCTGGCTTTGGCTGAAAGTTAATGTGGCTTGTGCTGTTGTTGGTTGCTGACATGGAATATCAGTCATGTGATTGTGGCAGTTAGTGCGAAGTGGATGTTGCTATGGCCCTCATTGGCAACCGCTTACATCCCCTACACTGACTCAGTACATTTATGTTGACCACCGGTGAGTTTAGACATGAAGCAAGGCGGCCATGAGAGCCTGAATGCCATCAGCACAGGGCTAGGGTCACCTCTTCTCTTCTTTTGTTGATGTCAAACCTTTCACTTTTGCTTCTGGTGCATCTTTGGGTTGACACCAACTCTCCTGCCTGATTTACATCCTAGCCCGTTGTACTTAATCTGCCTCCAACCTTACACCCTGCCCAGGAGCAGGGCTGGTTGGCTGTACACACTGGTTTTATCTGATACTCGGCCCAAGATGCTCTGCAGATTGGCAGCTCAAATGGCAAAGTGGCCACTTCTGCCACATCAAAGGCGTGGGGTAGAGGGACCCACCTAGATACCACAGCCAACAACCCCACAAGCCGGCAAACTCTCAGTTGTTTTCAGGACGGCCGGAGGGCCAGGTCATGTCGCGCACCGGCTGCAGTATCTGCTCAACCTCCTGTAGCACCTCCTGCTCAAGCTGCTGCTGGGGGTTGGGGACAAGTCCCAGGGCTTGCAGGACTGACTCCACATTCTCGTTCACCTGCAACCACCAGCGCAAAGCTGTGACGGAAGTGCATGGTGCTCAGCGACAGCAAAGGCTGGTGAGTGGCAGGCACATGTCTCCTCTCCCGCAGGCAATCACAGACCCCCACAGGGCCGTCCGATGCCAGACAATGCACCGAGCTGGCAAATCCATAGCATTGGGCATCTTTGGTCGCCAGCTGCTGCGGAGTTATGAACGCAACACACATCTGTAATGCACACCACACCATGCCCTTCCTCCTACATAGAGCGGCGGCACAGCGTGGGAATGCAAAACATCAGGTTGCCTTGGCCAACTCACAGTACTGGCACAACATCTCGAACCCGGCAAAGTGTAGCCGGCAAAAGTTGCCCGCCCATCAGAAATCGTATATAGCCACCTTAGCAGAGAGGACTGTCGTCCCAGGAGCACCACTCAGCTGACCACACCCTTCCGCACAACAACAAAGATGTCAGACCTGCTCAGGCGTGCACAGCCCCACTAGCGTGGTGGCAATGTCCTCATTCTTCACTGCATCCATGATGGCGAGCCGAGCAATACTGACTCCCCTGCTTCTGGCATGCTCTGCGGCCGCCTTGGCCGCTTCTTTCAGCTGCTGAGGAGCGGGGTGCCAGGAGGGCGGGCCCTGCAACGAATGGGTGCCAACGTGAGTTGGCACAACCCAGACAGCCAATGCTCAAAGCTTCCCCTGTGACGTATGCATCATCGTGACACTCCAGTCATTCAATCGCCAAAACGCACATCAATAGCTGCACTCATGTCAGCCGACAAGCCCAATCAAAGTTTTCTTGTTCAAGGCAACTTGTACCTGAGGTGTGAGGAGCC
Source organism: Parachlorella kessleri (assembly GCA_001598975.1). Classification (NCBI taxonomy): domain Eukaryota; kingdom Viridiplantae; phylum Chlorophyta; class Trebouxiophyceae; order Chlorellales; family Chlorellaceae; genus Parachlorella; species Parachlorella kessleri. The sequence continues at coordinate 12,074 of BBXU01001894.1, forward strand.
CCATGCTCAGAGCGGATGCGTTTATCACCCCTATGTTGCGCTCTTTGCAGTATGGAATGAGACTGCAGCACTCAGCAGACAGCGACTTGAGGAGATCCCAGGTGAGCAACAGATGGTCTTTGCTCCTTCACAACACAGGCGACATGGGCAAAGAAAGGCCATCTGCGTGCAGCACAGAGCAAGGCTTGCTTGTGACTCACTTGAGCAGTGACCTGTCATTCAGGCAGTAGTGGCAATATGACAGCACTGTTTGTACCGATCCCGGCGCCACCCTGCAGGGAGCACGAGCAACAGTTAGTACGTGCCACCAGCGACACCCTGTGGCCACCTCCATTGACATCCTGCAAGGCGAGGACTTTGAGACATGGCTTGCGACGCTAAGGTGCCAGGGAAAGCCCGACGGAAAGAGGCACCAGTGACCCTGATGCCAGCGCATGGACCTCCCTACTTGGCAGCAGGGTTCGCAAAACAGACTTGAGACCCTTGTCACTAGTTTCTTTGCAATCCCGATGCCTCGCAGTAGCAAGCCAAGACTCCAGCTTGCATGGGCCGATATACCACCACAACTGACCCAGTAGCCCCAGAACCCAGGCACTCACACAACACACGGCACCACACAGCTTCAACACAGCAGCCCCAGCACCTGTCAAGCACATAGCGGTATATCTTGAGAGGCAGCCCAGTGATGCCTATGTGTCGCACCAGCCCCTCCTCCTTCAACTTTAACAGTGCAGGTATTGTCTCATTGACAACCTGCACAAGAGGAGCAGGGATGGATTGCTCGCACCCCATCCACCTCTGAGACCCAAGCGAGCAAGGAAAGTGACAATGCTGCACAGGTGAAGGCCGCACTATCCCAAGGAAGGCCAGATCAACAATGCTCAACACGACTTGCCACTTCTACCTGGTTGCCTGCCATGCTGCCATGCACCTCGTGCGCTGGCTTCGCCCGTTGGCTTGCTTACCTGGTCGAGGGACCCAAACTCGATGTCATGCGTCTGTATAAGGTCTATGTAGGTTAGCTGCAGCCGCCCCAAACTCTCTCTCACACTGGCAGTCACCCTGCAGTCAGCTAACCAGTGAACGATAATGCCACACGCACAGTGGCGTACCCCAACTGAACACGCTATTGAAGCTCCCCTTGGCGCCCCAAATAGGTTGATGGCAGGCATACAGGGACTTGTGCAGCTATACTCTCAGTCCCCATGTCCAGCTCCTCCAAAACGTGGCCGTTGCACAATGAAATCAACTGACTGGAGTAGGGATAATGCCTGATAACTGCAGCCAACAGAGCTACGTGATGGTAGGTGGAGCAGCGCACCTCTCTGCACTGAAGTCGAAGACATCGCTGCCATACCGCCCCACTTTCGTAGCAACCACAATCTGGTCCCTTGGTAGCTTGGCCAGCCCCTTTCCCAGCACCTGCACAGTGGAGATAGCAGCTCCACCATGACGCAACAAACAGACCACCTCCTTGGTAATCGCAGCACACCAACCGTCCATTCCCCCAAGTTTAGAGACGCTTACAGAGTCAAGCCTCGTGTGCACAGCACTTGAAGCTGCTAGGTCTAACGCGCTGATCCTAATGAGAAGCCCACCATCTCTGACTTGGTGTCGCCATAGAAAGGTGAGGTGTCAAAGAAGTTGATACCCCTGTTGAAAGCCTCCACTACCGACTGCACGCCTGCCTCCTCGTCAATGTCCTGCAATCCTTGGGGAAAGAACCCAACTTGCTTGTGTCGCAGCATGTAGATATGGGCTTCGCGGATCAACATGCGCACATGGAAGACTCCTCCGAGGGGCGATGCACCGAAGCCTAGGACTGAGATGTGCAGCCCTGTGCTTCCCAGGGGCCGCCTAGGCAGCTTTTCAGTACTCATGGCGAGCTCAGGGATCCACGGTGACTATGACCGATTCGACCCTCAAAATTTCCTGTCTCCACTCTTAAAACTTATACGAGATTGTGAAACACCCACACCACCCGCCTTTAAACTTGCAGATACTCCTCGAGTATCCTATGCCTTGGAAACCGTGGACATGCACGAATCACCTGGGCACGCTCACATTTTCATAGTGGCCCCCCAGGGGCGATGCACCGAAACCAAGGACTGCCACCTGCAGTCCTGTGCTTCCCAAAGTCCGCGTTGGAAGCTTGGCGGTCATTTTGGCGGCGCACACTGTTGGGTAAGGGCGGCTACAGCTGACAATCACCGACAGAACCCAGAGAGCCACCTCAGTTCCTCATCTCCTACTGTCAATGTATCCTTGAAGGTCGCAGGAAGGTGTGGCATCCCAAGGGTATCAGGTGCTTTCAGCTAACAGGCATTCAACCCTGCAGGGCCCTGTCAGCCCAGTATCCCAATCCCTCATCCCTGCTCGCATTCCCTGCCACCCTCAATCATTACAAGGCCAGTCGGATCGCCCTTGCATCGTCATCTGAGGCTTTTGTCATGCTTGTTGTATGTACTCACGGGCGGCCACCATCTGGCTGTCCGCCGTATCTGCCCTATCCTACCAGGTAGGATGACAGCCGATCGTACTCCTGATCAGACTGTATTGCCTGCCACCGGATGAACTTATGATCATTCCGCGCAGGCTCGTTGTGCGAGACAGTGGGGTGTACTTGTGCAGCCTATCACCAGCTCGACCACAACGCTTCCTGTGCAGCTTGACGGCTCCTTCACCCTCCTTGCGCTCAGCAGCACCAGCAGCTAAAGCCCGCGGCCTCCTTGGCAGGCCTTATGCAGCGAGAGCAGTGGGGTCACCCGACCTGCCAAGCCCTGACCAAGTAGCAGCCTACTTGGAGCGGCACGGCATCAGTGCAGCACAGGTGCAGCAGGAGCAGCCGCATACATATGCTCAGCTGACGCTGCCCCTGGCGCACTTGCTAGTTGCGTTCCTGGGAAAGCCTAGCGGGCTCATGATACGCAGCAGCGAGCTGGGGCCAGCAGACCTGGCGGCGCGCCTGGTATTTTTCCATTCTGAGGTTGGGCTGCCGCTGCAAGACATACAGCTGATCTAGGAGACAGCCAGGGAGCCTCCTTTTCGAGGTGGAGGCCGGTCAGGCAGTGTTGCACTGGCTGCGGCTGCAGTCTCTTCCCTCTGCCTTCAGCCGGGAAATCGCAGCACTGCGGCCGCTCCTCTGGAGCATGCCCGTGGAGACACTCCAGTCGACGGAAGCGTCTGTCATGCAGCTCTTCAGCTTGTCGGACTCTGACTGGGTGGCTTTGGTGAGCAGCAGGCCTTCGCTTCTGTGGTTACCACTGAGCACAGCACAGAGCGTGATAGCATGGCTGCGATCTAACACAGTTGGTCTGTAACCCTAACCCTAAACCCTAAACCCTAACAACGGCGGAAGGGGTGGTGCGCCACTTGAAATTGCAGCCTTCCCTGTTTGCCTCCGAAGTTGCCACCCTTTCCAGCACGCTGGAGTTCGTGGCAGGCTTGTTGACGTTGCCTCGCGAGGAGTGGGGCCTGGTGTTGAGCCGCTCCTCAAAGTCACTGGACCTGTCGCGAGAGTCATTGGCCAAGCATGTGCAGGCTCTCCAGACATACGGTGAGCAGATGGCCTGCTTGAATGATATTCCCCTCCCCTTAATGTACGGGGTTGAATTACCGCGCTGCCAACAGCCTCATAGCCCCCACGTGCGGCGGTGGCAGGAACGCAGTGTGTGCTTCGTCATGGCAAATGCGTCTGCCATTGCTTTCCTTATGCCAAGCAAGATTTCACTATCCCCAATGGGCCATGAAACTCGGATCAAACTCTTGAGGCTATCAACGGCATGGCGCCCAGTGGGTGCTTAGGCCTTTATGCAGGTTTTTACCAGAAAGGCATCCGCAACTTGCTGGTGGGATCTACTGCCAGCTACATGGTAGTGTCAGCAAGCGCGGAGAGAATCATTATACCCGCAATGGCAGCACTTGAGGAGCTCCTAGGTGGGGGGGACAAACAGGCCGTCATTGAACTGTGCCCCAGGTGCCCTGGGCTGGCTGTGTCCCGCCCAGCCAAGCTGCGCCACAACTTCCATGTCCTCCTCGGTTATGGGCTGACCGAGGAGCAGGCACGCCAGCTGCTGCTGGAGGTGCCGCAACTGTATACTTGGGACCTGGGCGGGCCAGAGATGCAGGCCAAGCTGCGCTACTACCAAGAGGTCTTTGGCATAGGTCCCCTGCAAATGCTGCTCAACAGGCGGGGTTACCTGAGGGAGGGTTTGGCCAAGGTGGATCTGCGGGTAAGGAACCAGTTTGCCCTCATGTATGACAATAGCAAAGAGGGAATGTGATCTAGTACGAAACTGATGCACCACTGCATCACTACTTTATAACACAGTGAGTTCCTACTGCCTGAAATTTTCCTGTAGCTGCTATGCCCCCGCCATTCTTGGTACTCATTACATTATCTATGTATTTGGTGTCATAGATGGTGTGGACAGGACTTGCCGCTGGGAAGTTGTCCATGTGATCTATCAAGGACGAATGGGAAATCTGTTTTGGGGGCTTGCTAGAGTGTCTCCACCATCAGATGTCATCCCAGGTCTAGTGAAGTTATACTAAGGGAACCCTGTGATGTCTGGCGCAGGTGTTCTGCCTTGAAAAGAGCGGAAAACTGCACCACCGAGTGCAGCAGGGCTCACTCTCTTGGATACCTTTCCCTCCCGCCAGGTTTTGCAAGGACATGGACATAAGTGAGGTGGAATGGAAGGCATGGGAAGCAGAGTGGGCTGGGAGCGAACGGGCACTCCGGTATGCGCTGGTGGGGCCTATGAGACGCGGCTTCAGGGTGCGAACACGACTTCAATAGCAGGGAGGCGGGAAGGAGCAGTATATGGTGCTTGCTCATGCTGCTTCTCATGGGGTTTCACAGCTCAGGCCAGGGAGGAACCGCACCAGTAGTAAGGGGCCCCCCACGAGTATACAAGCTAATCCATCTGGAGTCTGCAAGGCTAGCCTAGGCTGTCATTAGTAAGGGTGGCAGGTAGTGCAAAGAGGGAGTGAGAAGTGAGCTGGACTGATAGGGCTGGATGCAGAAATGTGCCTAGCCTAGGCTGTGATGATGGGCTTGATATGTAGACCTGAGCTGCGTCACACTGGTGTGTCTAAGGCAGTCGTCACCAAAACTGGCTTTGTCAACACGTACTTTGGTACCCAGCACATGTCATACCGTTCAACATTGACAGTCAGCAGACGACTGCCTTCAACTCGGTTGAGCATACTGCTGGCCCAGGCAGAGACACACTTATTCACCACGCATAAGTCACGTGTTTTTGAGAACCAGACAGTGCAAGAACAGCCGATCACCTAACTACCTCCCATCTCCAGGCTCTCCGCTGCCGTACTACTAAGCTTGGCTTGCACACTGGCATCCTCTGCAGGGCCCTGCTGGAGGCCGCTAGAGCTGCTACCACCCAAACCCCCGTCCATCTCTAGTTGCACTCGAGCACCCTGCGTGCCTTCGCTGGAGGTGCTGCTGCCACTACCACTAGCATCTGCGCCGCTGTTTGTGGTGCTGCCTTGGCTGGCATGCCGAATATGCTCCCCACCGCCGGGTCCAGCAGCCAAACCATTGCTGCTGCCGCTGCTGCTGCTCTCACCTTGGTCTCCACCTTTGCCCTCCCGCACTGCTGCCCACCTGGCAGTGTCACGAACGTTTTCGCCATCACTGTCACTGCCGTTGCTGCCGCCACGACCGCTGCTGTTCCCGCTGCTGCCACGCTTACTGCTACTGAACAACATCGTCTCATTTGCGCCCCCTGGGTTGAGCTCTGGGAAGAGCGTGAGTATGGAGTTGTCGTCAAGAGTGCACCCGCACTTCCTGGCTGCCCGCCGCAAGTCGAGCACATACTGCTTCAGCTGCTCCACCTGCTGCTCTAGCTTCTCGTTGTCCACGCTGAGCTCATAGATGATCTGCAGGCGCAAGGCGGAGCGTGATGACTGTGGGACTGAGGCACGCCAAGGAGCGGGAGAGAATGTACATCACTCTGAAGGCAGGAAAGCTTAGAGCCCACGTGGGAGGACTGTTAAAGCATGCGTAGCAGCCACGCCCGGCTACCAAATGCCCAGTGCCGGCTCCCCAATGCACAATGCAAGAGCCGTCAACAGGCCAGCCTCTGTCACCTGAAATATCCACAGGGTTGGACTGCTGTCATTCATAAGCAACTACTACTGTGGCCCAACTACAATAGTGTACCCTTCCCACTTGCCTTTTCTCTAACCCCTTCCTTCAGCTGTCCTGTTCTGGGTGCTGACCGCACCGCACTGCCCGCAAGCCGTGGGTTGGGCTGCTGCCAGTCCGACTGCATACTCAACACCAAGAGCACCAGCACTACACCTGCAGCATGCTTAACAAAAAGGTTCGACTTCAGCTGCGCAGAGCTGATATAGCGAACCTAGGGCGGTGCAACTGGAACCATGATTTAGCTACCTCACCTAAAAGGAATGGGCGGGGCACAACAGGTCCTGGAGGCATCGTCCACCACAACGGTCGCAAGAAGCGGCTCCAAGCGGAGGGAGCGGCCGCGCTGCAAAACTAGCGACTTAGTGGGGTCTGCTCAGTAGGGGTTTGGCAATAGCAGCATGATAGTTAACGCAGTATTTAGAGGTAGGTTGAGATGCAATTGTCGCTGCTGCGCGCTTTTTCTGTGGAGATGGAATCCGCTACTTAGATACCCAGGGGCAGACGCCTAGGTACCTGCCTAGGGTGCCACCCATACAGGGCAAGGAAGCAGGAGGGCAGGCATGAAGAGTGCTGATACCTCGGATAAGAACTCTGGCTGGGTCTCCCGCCAAGGGTTGCCTGTCTTGGGTTCGTAGTCTTGTTCACCAGGCCACTAATGTAATAGTACCTGCCTAGGGTGCCCAAGCTACTTCAGTTCAACACTTTCCTGTCGTCATTATAAGCAGTTCAGACAGTAATTGAAGCTCCTCGACAATTCTGCGGGGAATGACCTACCTATGAGCCAGCCCTGCAGACACTCGGTTGAGGTGTTCTGCACTGACTCGGATAAGCAGTGGTTCTGAGGGCTGCTATCATCGGTCCATATGTCTGTGAGCTTCTCTACCACTTTTAGCCTCTGCAAAGGAGATGAGAAGCTCACACATTGTGACCAGCTCTCACAGACTGTGAGGTGGCTATTCTTGCAACACTAACTTAGTGATTGAACTTGTTGGAATTTCAACCGGAACGTGAAAGGAAAGTGCTTAAACAGGGCAGGTGGACACTGTAAGGTGGATGGAGGCCTGGAAGTGGTTGTTGATTGAGCCAGCCAATGCTAACCCTGCATACAACCCTGTCGGCCCAGTTTATCCGTACCTCATCTCTGATCGCATTGCCTGCCACCTTAACCCAATAACTAAAGCCGCAAGAAAGCAAAGCGAGGCAGTTGTAGCATTTTGCTGGCGGTGCTAATTATACTTTCAATTGACTTGCAAGCCCCAGAGAAGGGCGCTGTTGCATTTTTGGAGGGTAGGGAGCCCGGGATGCTAGACAGACCGGTCAGAGTGCGTGATCATCTTTACGCAAGCATGTGGCGTGTGGCATGTGGCAAGAAGATCCTACTTAGGTAGTACACGTAAGTCCTGCCAGCACGTCTGCCAGCCCTGCCAGCACGCCTGCCACGCACGCAGGGTTTCTTTTTTTGGCGATTTCGCCAAACTTTGGCTATAAACTGAGCGTTGGGCGGCTTGTTTGGCGACGGCGCGTAAGCCGTCGCCAGAAAATTGGCGAAATCTTATAGTTGCGCTGAAGGCGCGGAGCCAAACGGTCGCCAAAAATCAGCCGCCATGTCGCCAAGCTTCAGTGCAGGACAGGCAGCCTGTACACTATGGACTATCGTTTCATGTGGCGCGAGGGCCTGCCCGTAACATGATGGGAAGATGAAGCTGATTGGCAACGTCAGGCTTAGGTGTAAGACTAAGGAGCAACACCAGGTCCAGCTTCAAGAACCCAGCGCCAAACCAGGAGCCAAATTTTGAGAACCTGGAGCCAACCCCCGGAGCCAAAACTAAGGTTCCCGGAGCCAAAGTTTGGCTACAAAGTAACTTTCTGTGCCATGGCCGGAGCCAAACGTCGCCAAACTCTGAAACGAAAAAAGAAACCCTGCACGCACGTCTGCCAAAGGATCGGGCGCCACAGCGCGCCTGCGCTGCATGCTGGGCTGAGTTTATTGCGAACCACAGCCTTGCCCCCATGGGGCCCCATACCTGCCCAAGCTTAGCTTCAGCGCTTTCAAGCAAGCTTGGGTGTGGGACCTCGAATGGACTGGTAATTATCTAGAAGTGCAGTAATTGTCACACTGAGACACTGATCAGCAACACCCCGGCATGAGCACTTTGTACGAGCAGCAGCGACAGGAGCGTATCCAGCAGAACAGGCTGAGGCTAGAGCAGTTGGGTATCGTCGAGACAGCACAGCGTCTAAGAGCGGAACATCCTCCGCCACCCAAGCGGCAAAGGCAACTGTGAGCTTCTGCATAGCCTTTTGATCGTCTCCTTTAACAGCTCGGCCCCTTCAACAGCTTCAACGTCTGTACCCATTGCTTGCAGACAAACTACTGGTGGCAGGCTTCGGCCTCCTGTTCTCCTAGCAGAGGCACCAAGGTGAGCTATACTGCCATGACTTCAGCAGCCTGCCTCAATATTCAACACTCCAACTCTGCAGCCTAGCACACCTCTCCTGGCTCTTCATTCTGAGTGTGTATGGCTGAATTGCCTCAGAGCAAGGCATGAATAGTTATTTGAGCGCCTGCAGGAGGAGTGGGCGCCAGAGGCGGGAGGTCAGCTATGCAGAAGAGCCATTTCGAGAAGTGATGGCTGCCCATGCACCACATGCTGAGGTGGGAAAAGGGAGCGTAAGATGTAGATTTACAAGGCGGCCCTACAGAGAGTCTTGTGCTGTCGGCAAATCACCAAAGACCGGGGCGTGCGGACTGCACCACCTGCTCTCAAGGCCCTTGGGAGAGATTCCAACAGATGTTGACAGATATCATGCCCCTGGGTGGTTGCAGGAGAGGGAGCCCCTGCCAGACTACTCCCCACCCGACACCCGCGAGGCGACGGTACTGCCGTCCTTCAGCGCGTCAGAGGGCCGGCGCGACGCGCAGGGGCGGCTGGTGTTTGAGGACCGCCCCGACTTCAGGCCCAACCTAACCCCCAAGCAGGTCATCCAGGCTGGCAGCTTTGGCGGGTGGGTGCCTGGAATCAATGCAGGTCTGCTCGTGGTGTAGCAGCATTACTTCGGTATGTGGGGCTGGAAGGGGTCTTACTTTCCTCGGGTCTGTTAGCCATGTGCTTTTTGGGCGGGGCTGATGTAGGAAGCCTTCGGTCAGGAATGTCATTAGGTGGGCTGGCTGTAAGGGGGCCACTGCTGAACCGCGGTTATGTTGGCCTAGTCTAGTCTAACAGCGTACCGCCACCTGACCATGCTGCTCAGAGTCCCCCAAGTGGGGCAGCTATGTTGGAACCCTCGTGTGCCTTCATGCGCCCTGCAGAACAGCTTCGCCCCCCACCTGCAACAACCCTCTACTCCCTCCTCCCCCTCTGCCTTTTGCAGCATCTATTTCAACCCCAGCGGCGGCAAGCCAGGCATTCGCGGCAGCTCTGTGGCCGTGGACCCGGGGGAACACCCTGCAGACTGGTTTGAAGGGCTGCCCAGGAAGGCCTATGCAGCCCGGATTTACACAGTTGGCACCAACAAGTACAAGGTGAGGATACCATTGCCAAACGCCGGTCTTAATGGCCGATGGGCGGGTGTGGCAGGCATGATGCCTGTGGGGTGGATACGTGGCTCCTAGTGCAGCAGCATTTGACGAATGGGGTATGAAATGCAGAGGTTGTGGAGGTGGCGGGTTGAGCTGCTGCATTATCAGTAGGTCTGTGGAAGGGGTGTGAGGCTACTGGTGATAATGCTGCGTGCTCCCTTATTAAAAAGTCCTGCCCACCAAAGAAGGTTAGTGTCTTTCTGCAGGTGAAGGCTGGGCAGGACCAGGCCTTCTGGGAGCAGAAGGTAAGTAGTCCCGGGTTTGAAGTAGACCCTGGCAGCGTGTGGGCGCTTGGTTCTCATTTGATACACATAGCAGTACGGGGGCAAGCAGCAGAATTGCAAGCTGCCAGCTGTGCCAATTTTTCGCGGACCAGGGGCTTTTTTGAGCGCTCAGGTGAGTAGCGCTGCTTGCGCATGGCAGGCCCTCTGCATTACCTCAAACCTGCCAGGGAGGGACTGAAGCTAAGTAGGACTCTAACCGGTGCCAGTCTGGTTGTGGGTACGTTGTGGATCATCTCGCGTTGGTTATGAACTGTTGAGTGCAGGGCTGGATCCATTCCCAAGACCCCCGCGGGTGGTTCCAGTGGTACTGCCGCTTCTATCAAGGTACCCATGCACTCATGCTTGCGTGGGCTTGGATAGCCACATGCTAAACCCTAACCCTTAACCCTAAATGGGCTTGCTGAAGTAGTGCACTGGAGCCGGATCGCTGTAGGTAGCTGTGGCTTCTGGCAGCGCTGTGCAGCTGTGGTGCACATCAAGGCGACTGCTGCCACGTCCCAACCTAGTAAGTCAATGATGACCAGGGAGTGGTGCTGTAGGTCGGCGCACGGAGGACGATGATCGCCAGATCAGCCGGTGGAAGGGCGTTGTAGGCGACAAGGTATGGCTAGGTGTCCATGTTATGGCCGCATATCTTTTACGCGTCGGCTAGCGCCGCTTCAGCCTACCTTGAGCTTGGCAGCAGCTGAGGCTGACAGTGGACCAAAGGGGTCAGTCAGCATCTGCTGCTAGTTGGCGATATTGGTTAGGTATCCCCAATTTTGCTCTTCCATGTGTCTTAGGCCCTGGGGCCTCACATGGCTGACGTGCGGCTTGCTGGACCCCACCGTTCCCTGTCCATTACCTTATTTATGGTGGCAGGTAATGCGATCAGAGAGGAGGTACGTCTATACTGGGCTGGCAGGGGTCTATGCATTATGCGTTGTGTCTTGCAATGCTTGTCTGCAGGGGCGGTGGGTGCGAGCGCTGGTAAACAAGGTCCTCAGGAGCAATAAGCGCTATGATGACACAAGTGTGAGCCCCGTCATCAGGCAGACCCTGCTGCACTGGTGAGTCAGCAGATATAATCCTTGCAATGGTGCTAGGGTGCTTGAGGTGCTTGGAAGGTGTCTTCTCTGCTGATTCCCGCACGGGATGCGTGCTGCTCTGTCCCAGCCAAATGGCCATGTGGGGCAGTATGGTCGTGGCAGTGCTCTGGCGAGATTCTGGAGGCACTAGATGGTGTGATAGGTACTTTGTGTGATCACTGAGGATGCCGAAACCAGGAACCTCAGGAGTTGAGGGTGTGGTTTCTGGGGGTGGTGCAGGGCCTTTGAGCTCACAGAAGGAGAGTTTGAGCGCATGAGGGGGCATCCCTAAGTCTTCAGCACGGTCAGCCGCTCGGTCAGTAACGACCAGAATATTGGTCGTCTGCCGCATGGGAGTCAGCCACAGCTTATGGTGAAGCTTGGCGGCAAGGTGACGTCAGCTCAAGTTTGGACTTCTTTACGCCTTTGGCACAGCCCTTTGCCCTTGTGCCGGATGCCACGGGTATCAGCATCTAGCCTCCAATCCTTGCTGTGTCCTTATGTAGCCATATAAACAATGTGGTGCTGTGATATGTTGGTTGGGGAGTGGCCAGCAGGCTGCACCACTTTGTAACCCTGGGGTTTGCAATGGTTGAGCCTCCCAGCCTGGGAAGGATCTTACTTCCAGAGGGAAGGCGGGAAGCATGTTAGTGCCTGGATATGGTCATAAGGATGCCCTAACCTCCGGAAACATGCTGGTAAAGAGCATAGATGTACTAGCCTTTCAACACCCAGGTCATACTCTCCAGTTCGCCTGCCAAGATGCTGACATCAACAAGTCTACTGGAAGTGAACTCTGGCAGAGACCCAGGGCTCAACTGCTTCCAACTCTGCCAGTACACCCCTCGGATTTTGTTCGCATTACCTGCCACCGTTT
>BBXU01001895.1:0-17485 GCA_001598975.1 Parachlorella kessleri
GGGCGGGCGCACCACCTGGCAGGAGGGGTGCTGGGCTGGGTGTGGTGGGGCCCTTGTGGTGTGCGCACCGCCGTGTCGGGAGCCGCTGGACGGTAGGCCTTTGTGGGGGTTTGGTGGAGTCACGATGCCTGGGCTCTCGGGCCAAAATCAAAGCCCCTAGATGCACTGAGCCAGCCTGGCTTGTTGCCCATGCAAGACAACCCATGGATGATGAGATGGGTTGGCAGCTCTGTCAACACTGGCTGTGTGTCAGCAGGACATCCTGTCAGCAGAGGCACTGTGTCGACAGGCAGTTGTGTCGAATGGAAGCTCTGGTGACACACCTTTCCGTCAGCAGCTAGGCATGTCGACGTGGCCACTAGCCCAGCCCCTGCTATAGAGGGTTAACAGCAAAGCAGATGTTGCTTCTAGCCAGCTTGCCCCCTTCCATATTGCATGTACTGCCTGCTGTAATGAGCATCCCACCGCAGAGCTCCCCCCGGCCTGCACACACGCCGCGGCCGCTCCGCATCAACTGACAAAGACCTTGCTGGGTTTAACTTGTCGACGAGCTTCATTTCCATTTCCTTAAGGGGGAACAACTCCTCTTGGTCGCTCACACTACATACTAATGATTACATTCCATCCTTAATGCAGATGTACGCGGTGAACTGGTGGCCCCCCCGGGCCCACACGGGGCCACGCCACCAGCATGTCATTTGTGGAAAGCAGTACTCCTCATGCAATAAGCTTGCCATAGCCTCCTTGCTGGCACCATGCCCACTCTGAACTATGCAAATCATTTGAAAAACGGGCTAACGGAAGCGAGGAGCCCCATACGCATCTTAGCATCGTCATTGAGACCAAGCCAAAAAGTGAAAAGTACCGAGGCACCAACAGGCAGGCTTGCCACGTCCTCCACCAAGGCATGCTGCATTTCAAACGCAATGTGAACAAGGTACCTTGGGTATAGGGTTGTGCGCAAGGTCCGGGTTATGGCTACTTCCGCCTTAACCACCTTTTCATTATCGGCTTCGCACCCCCACACCTTCTAAAAGCCCAGCATCTGGGCAAAGAGCATTACCCTGCAAGCATATTTGCAGAAGCTGGCTGTCCGTGGACACATCGCAGCCGCAACTTGTGGCTTCTTTGGCGACCTACCCCACTGACTGCGGGATAAATAAATAAATAAATAAGTACGCCCAGGCCTCGCCGTCCAGCCGTAGCTGGGCGCCGAGTGATGCCCAGTGGGCACCGGCCAGGGGCGTGGGTTAAGGGAGCGCCATCGGTTGTACCTCATGGGCATGTAGCCCACAAGGTGGCCTCAGGCGCTACCGGGTGGAGGGCGAGGGTGGGTATGACCCACCCTGCCTCCCAGCCCAGCAGGAGTTAACCCATGCCCTGGCGGGGGGTGCGCCGTGCTGAGATGGAGAAGCTGCTGTGGGGGAGACGCTCCATGCTGCGGCGTGCCTTTACAATTTGTCTTAGGGATGTGACGGCGTGGATGTGGAGCTTTTCCATGAGTTTGAGTGCTTCTGTGCTAGTGAGGCCCAGCTTTTCTAGTGTTGTCTGGGTTGGACGGTATATACTGCCAGAACGGCCCAACACTATGACATGCTCAATGACGTTGGTCCACCCCGCCTGGGCTAGGGCTTCTTTTAGTTTATCATGTTGGTGTCTCTTTTTCTCCAAAGTGTCTTTCCAGCGTGTGTCTGGCCCAAAGCCCACCTCGACTAAATGGACTGTGCGACTATGTACAAATTGGAGCTCCCGATCGGTAGGCTGGTGTGACACATCCTCTAGAATCATTATATCTGGTCGGAGGCGAGTCAGTTCTTTTGGATCTACATGGGGTAGCACCCAAAACGGTATGCGCTTGGCGGCTGCCCCAGCTGCACGCACCGAATCCGAGGTGCCAGCATCCATAATGCCAAAGGTGCCACCCAGGGTGCCTTTCTGGATTGCCTGGAAGATCATTCGCACCGCATCATCGTGTCTTCTGATATGGAGAGATTTCATGACAGGATGGCTGCATTCACCCAGGATGTGCCCAATTGAGTCTTCGCCCGAGCACATTGGGCATGCCCCACTGGACGGGTGCCCTTGTTTGTGTGCTGTGCGCTGAAGATAGGGACGATTAAAGCGACGTGCCAGCTTTGCATTCCATAGACACCCGAACCGGCTCTTCAGAGTCTGTACCAGCGTTGCGTAGGGGACCTTCGAAGAGTTCCACATTGCGACTGCGGGATAACATGTGGTGAGCGTGCAACTGTTGGCATGGTTGCTCCCGCTCATGCCTTGAGGTCCAACGGAAAGCCTAAACAACCCCAGCACAGTCAACCCTGAACCCTAAACCCTCGCCCATGTGTTTACAGATATGGGATTGCTTTCTGCAGGCTGCTTTGTTTACTGATTAATGCCAGCAAGCTGCTATGTTTTGCTGCGTGGGGAAGCTGCCAGCAAGCTGTTGTGTGTACATGTTTACGGGTCCCATATGCTCCCATTGCTGGCCGGTGCTGCCTCACAATGCAGCCCCTGGAAAGCCTTAGAGGTCCCATAGGCATTTATGGCACCCGCCCCCTCCGCCATCCGCCGGACATCATCTCCTTGGCGCCGTGCACTTGGCAGAGACGGTCACCAGGCAGGCGCGGAGGGCGTCGCCACCCCCAACAATACCTAGGTGTTTGGATGTCCGCACCCCCAGGCCGCACAACATCCCCCACTTGTCACCTCCGCGCCCGCGCACTGCCCCAAGCGGTCCGCCATGGTGCACTCCCTCCTCTACGCACGGTTTCCAATGCCCAGCGCCTGGACCCTCTCGCTTCGAAAGGTGGGTTGCCCCCTTGGTGCCCGACGACCAGGGCGGTGTTTGAATCAGTGCTTGCCAGCATGTGGTTGTGCCCTCGCATGGCCGCTGTCGGCACAATGACAAGTGCTTTAGGGTCGTTGTATGCCAGCACAGCTGTTCGGCCAAGTCTTGCCACATATGTTGGAGCCCCATGCATCACCTGCCACTGGTTGCAGGGTGCCAAGCAACTGCGCACCATTAAATAAATAAATAAATAAATAAATATGCCCAGGCCTCGCCGCCCAGCCGTAGCTGGGCGCCGAGTGATGCCCAGTGGGCACCGGCCAGGGGCGTGGGTTAAGGGAGCGCCATCGGTTGTACCTCATGGGCATGTAGCCCACAAGGTGGCCTCAGGCGCACCATTCTTAACACGACTTCCAGCCTCCGCCAGCTTAAGCAGCGGTACAGCTGGACGCATCATGGCCTTTGCTATTGGGTGGGGACCCACTCTCCTCTTAGCTCGAGGAGTTAACTGGTCCCGAGAGCCTTTGTGGCTGGGTCGCCCTCAGTCTTATCTGGCCTGCTGCACCGAAGCCTGGGACAAGAACCGCCAGTGCGACCTCCTATACGTACTCGTTCTCACCAAGTTGGTGATGTTCATGAAAATGCTTTTTCAAGGTCTGGGCAGTCCAAGAATAGTATAAGGGCCAAAACTACCAAGTTTGGGCCCCTAATACTCTCTGGAGGTCTGTACAATACCCAGTCAAAGTTTAGTCACGCGCGCGCGTCTGGGTCAAAGGGTGTCCAGCCTGTTGTGTGGGAGACCTGCAAATTTTTCCGCGGCACAAACCATCCAGCCGATTTCCCTCGGACAAGTTCCTACCACCCCCTACTGTCATACTAAGTCCCTAGGGGCCCCGGCAGAGTGCTACTATATCATGTGCGCACCCCAAACTAAGTCACTGCCTCAATACCGCGCTTGGGCGTCCATGCCTGCATGTCATGCTCTAGGTCCTTGGCACACCTCAGGCTCGTACCAGCCCCTCCCCTGGTGACTGCGCCTCACTGCCTCCCTTTGGGTCTTCTCTTAACTGCTTTGCAACAGCCAAGCAGCCATCGATAGTCCGCTTGCCTGCACGCCCCGGCCACCTTAGCGCACGGTCATGTTAGGGTGCTGCTCGGGTCCTTGCACGGGGCGCTTATCTCTCACGAGCGGCTGCCAGTGCACTACTTCGCTGGCTGCACTTCCGTTGAGTTGGAGAAGTTTCTTGCACCCTCTACAGCACCAGCACTGCCTGCGCCCCTTCTCCACGTCCCTACATCCTGTAAGCTGGTCTTAGACCTAGTGCGCAGGGTTGCGCAGGCCTCAAACTCTCAGGAGCTGGTTTTCTAGGTATCCGCAGCTGGCTGACACTCACCATAGGTTAAGAACACTTAAGAATTGTAGGGATTTTGCCTGTCAGACTCACATGTCACAGTAATGTGCAAGCAGTGTCGTGTGTCGCACCCAGGCGTTTAGTCTAGCGCTCCAGATGGGTCTCTATAATGCATAAAAGTGATCGCGGACCCTGGGAAGTCAAGATTATAAGTTTGGGCTCCCTGGACAGCGAGGTCGCCGGGGCGGAGCATGCCCAGCACGCGCCTTGTGAGAACCAGTACCAGGAGTTCTTCAAAAAATATGGTGAATATGAGCCAAGTACCTTCGCATGGCATGAGTTGTGGGGCTGCACTACCTTATTCCTTGCTACATGCTTGGCGAGGTTTGTGTATATATTAGTATGGGTGGCAGGTAGTGCGAACAGGGAGTAGAGCTGGGCTGGACTGGACTGGACGGAATGGACAGGGCTGAATGCAGAATGCAGAATATATGTTGGTGTAGGTACTCCACACGTTGGTTGGGACAGGGGACATGAGCCATGGCAGTTGTGTGCCGACGTGGTGCAGAGTTGTACCATCCCTTTCTGGGTGTGTGTGGGGTGCGACGTGGTTTTGTGTTGTAGGCGCCCCATTTCAGCTTGAATGACTAAAGGGACCTCAACAGGTCTGCAACCTACATTGATTCCCGCTGCAAAGGAGACCGGGCAGTTCCACCTCAAGCAACATGTGGGCACACCTTTAGAACTGGAGGTGTGCAGCAGGCTGTGTTTACAGGGTGCTATGTTGACGGGGGGCGTCAATAGGGATGTGCAAAGGGGGCTATGTCCCCAGGGGGCTGTGGTGACGGGGGGTGTGCAGCAGGTTGTGTCCCCAAGGGGCTGTGTTGACGGGGGGTGTGCAGCAGGTTGCGTCCCCAAGGGGTTGTGTTGACGGGGGAGGCGTGCAGCGGCACTGATATGGGGTCGCTGGTGTCTGTGGGGCGTTGGGGGGAAGCGGCAAAGCTGCTTAGCTTCTCTGAGTGGGTGTAGGGGAACGCCATCATGTGGTATGCTGAGACGAAGACAGCCCTCAGCAGGACCCACAAGAGCTTAAGCAGGCTGCCGGTCATTCCGGCCTTCAGCTTTAGGTACATGCCGCTTCCTCGCTATGCGTGCCACTACATCACTGTGCTGCTGGACTAGGCGGGCCGTGCATGTGATTGTCTTCGCTACTAATAACAGGTAAGTGAGCCATGGAGTGTGAGGCTGGTGGACACATTGCAGTAAGTGCAATTGCTTGTCTGACGGCTCAACTCTTGTGGGTGCACGGAGTGCGGTGGCGGGTGGCTATTTTTCCGGCTTCTTAGTGGTAGTGATGAGTGGCGGCGCACGGATTGCTCCAGCTCCAAGCTCTGCTAGCCCGTCCACGCCAGCAACAACTTGTTGCACTACAGGCACCGGAGTTGCCAAGACCCAGGCGGGTGCCCTGGCAACAGGCTGAAGGTGTTACCCACCACCGCCGGGCCCCGCAACAAAGTGCTCAGGGCACATCACAACAACGAGAAGAGGTGAGCATGGGTCGTTGTAACACAATTGTTGTTTGAAGAGACATGCCCTGCCCACCTAACTGTCTCAGCCCACGAGAGCCTAGGAGGTGCTAAAGTCCCAATATTTGTGAGGCAGGGGTGCAGCCAAGCAAATAGAATTCAAAGCAACATCACACTCGCAACCAGGTTTGTTCAAAGCCGGCCTGCGTCCCCGCATCCGCCTATAGCCAATGGATGGACGGTCTTAAGAGTGCAGGCCCCCCCCCCCTCCTCGCAAACTTTTGGCCAACTCTTCTTCTTTAGAAAGATAATGCACTGAAGAAGATGGTCATCATTGCAACCTGCAGCTTGGGCAAGCGTGTCATCAGCTTCACACTGCCATTAGAGATGGAGCCCACGCTGGACATGTACTTGGAGTGCAAGGTGCTCTTCCCCCACACGACCGACCACCCCTTTAAAGTTTGTTATTGCGACGGGCATGCCCATCACCGAAGCACCTTGGGCCCAACGGTTGAACCAGATCGTCACCCGCTGGCCAGCCCCAGCCAGGTGCCCCCTAGAAGCTGCGGCACATTTTTGGGAAGAGTGGAGCAGGCCTGAGGCCGCCCCTAGGCCAGCCAGCACAAGCGCCGCGAGTTTGCTTTGGTGGTGGTGTGGTGCAATTGTAAAGCCTCGACCCAAACCACATGATGAAAAGCCAAGCGGGCTGGCAGCGTCCAGTAAACCGACACATGTCTGCAACGCGTCGGCGTTGGCAGCCACCCCTTGGTGAAAGCAGCCCAGGCGCGACAGGAGTTGTGTCTGCGCAAGCATGTGCAGACACAGGCGGTGTTTGCGGAGGCGTGTGATGGAGTGCAGGCCATGGGGAACACGAGGAGGACCTGGCATGCCAAGTACGACATCTCCCAGGCCAAGCACGACATCTCGTACCACGGGCGGTGGACCACATGTCAGCCCGGCGGCGCAGTGTGCTCTCCCCTGAGCCCCTGGCGAAGGCGCGTGCTGCTGCTACCAGGCCAATTGCAACAGCGCCGGCCCCCTCATTGGGGAGCGGCTGGCTGCCACAGCAGCAGTTGCGGGTAGCACCTGCGGCCACCCTAGGACCATATGCCTACTGCGCCCCAGCTTGCAGCTAGCGACGGTATCCCACGGTACTACAGTACGCCAAGCTATGGTTGGTCAACTTTTCAACCCTGCCATAGAGTCCAAACTTGGACCTGGCCTGCAACCATTTGGATGAAGAGGCGGGATCACCTCACCTTTTTGGAAGCATTTCATCCCAAGGATTCATTAGTGAGCCGCTTTGTAGCGTCTGTGGGGGATACCTTACCCCCCCCCCCCCCCCCCCTTCCTGGAGGTCGACTATGCACAGTTGAAGTGCCAGCGGCACATGTAGCCGCCATTGCCAATAGTCAAGGCTCTCCTTAGAGTCTGAGGCTTGTTATTGACACCCACCACAGCCGCTGCTTGGGTTGGGGAATGATATGCTCCAATCTCTTAAGTGACACAGTGGTGCACCACCCTATCCAGTCCGTTGCACACCATACCACGACATGATAAGAGGTTGCCTGTACCTTCTTTGACAACATATGTGTTGTCCCGCCCTCCATTGCTGGGCGAGAGATGCAAGAATGGAGCATTGACCACTGTCACTAAGCAAATACTTCCCACCATTGTTGTGCAAGGACACAGAATGCTGTCTCCGTCTAAGTTAGGACACTGCTGGCACATGGAAACAACAAGAAAAAGAAAGAGACATGCCTATCCCTAGCAGTTACTCTGGGGCTTCTACTCAACCCGAAAAGAGGGCAGCTGGTGCACCAGGCGTGGCTGCAGTTACTTGTTGATCGGTGCTGGCCTGCTGCTCCTCATAGCTCACACGCCGCACAGCAAGGTCTTGTACTCTTAATGCCCTACGAAAGCAGAGTCTAATGTGGTAAGCAACATGCACCACTACTACATGTGCACACACAGCATGAAGACAATACACGATCATAAAGGGACAGGGCAGCAAGCGATTGTGAAAGCAAGGCATCCCACCTTGAATGTTTTTGGTAAGCATTACTGTGATTTGACGCTTGTGACACTCACCGCCTTAGGTAATCTATGTTATTCTCTAACAATGCAGCCTCATCAAATGGCAGCTTGACATCCAAAACCTGTATTACACAATAGTTGATAATATATTATACTGCTTGCTTGGAAGAAGCAACAATGGCAAGAAGTCGTCTGCAACTTCTCAGAGCACAATGCCGTGACCTCTACATTGTGTTGATCAGTACTTGCTGTTCAGCACTCCTATACACACCAGTTGGGACATAAGAGGTTGTGTGGAAGGTGTAATGCCACCAACCACCATGGAACCTACCCGTGGGCCACCCTTTGTTGCTTCCTCCAGCTTATACTTCGCAAAAGGCATCACTGTCTGCTTCACGGCCTTAGGGTTGAGGCCTGAGACAGACGGATCTGTCGAGATACCAGAAAGTACCTGCAGTTCAAAATGCAAGCAAAATAAATACATGCCACGCAAGAAGCCTGATTGATGTGAGAGGTGAAACTGTCACGCTTTGTGTGCACCCAAGCCCAGCCCAGGCCGGCTTGCATCCGACGCCCGCCCTTTAGGGGGCAAGATGCTGAAAACCCCAATCTTGGAACCCAGCCTCACAGTATCCAGTATGCAAATGCGGCACCACGTTAACACACCTGCGCCATGGCATCCCCGGGGAAAGAGTTGTCGGCAGGGTTGATGAGGTCCGCAAGCAGGTTCAGCACGACTGCCTGCCAGCCGCCGAAGCGATCAATAACCAGAATCTCGCCTCGCGTGACCTGCATGAATAGCACAGCGGTCGGAGTATGGCTACATCTGTCGATGGGGAAAGCCAGGCAAACTATTCTTCCTCACATGCAGGCACGCACGGCTTAATCCCAAACCGCCAG
Organism: Parachlorella kessleri; assembly: GCA_001598975.1. NCBI lineage: Eukaryota > Viridiplantae > Chlorophyta > Trebouxiophyceae > Chlorellales > Chlorellaceae > Parachlorella > Parachlorella kessleri. Next base: position 8,607 of record BBXU01001895.1, read on the forward strand.
GTAATACAAAGCGATACAAACTGGGTTTGACCAACCACGCTCAAGTGCTCCATAACCTGCAAGCTTGCTGCTAGCTAGAATGACAGAAGCTTACCTTAGGCGGTGTCTCCACCTGCTGCCCCTTCTTGGCCTTAGGTGGTGCCTCTGCCTTGGCGATGGCCTTGCGCAAGTTGCTGATGGTGTTATCAATGTAACTGCATGATTATCCAAGACAAAACATCTCAACAGCACTGAGCCTAGGTGCCCCGATGGAAATATGATGCAATGCATGTCCGACGCAAGGCATCCATCCACCCATCATTCCAGTTAGCATTGCAATCGCACAGGCCTGCAACACCTGTTTTGCCAGACTTTCCTCTTAATGTCACATAGCCTTTGCCTGGACACAATCCACAGCGTTTGTGATGCCACCACAAAAAAAAGTAGGAAAAAGCCTGCACAAAGGTCACTCCCAAGTGCTATGGACTCACTTGGCGGCGCGCTGCAGCACAAAGTCGGGGGCAGGCGCTTGTGGCCAGCCGGCATTGACTACTAGGCCCGGCCGCCTCAACAGCTCTCCCCAGATGTGCTCGCATGTGTGTGGACAGATGGGCGCAAGCAGCCGGCATGCAACCTGCAAGCCAAAAGGGCCCATGGACAAACTAAGCACGGAGGCTGGCATGGATGGGAGCAAAACTTGTAATGTCATGGTGCTTGGTCCTCTCAAGGAGTCAGCCACCAAGGCGCAGGTTACGCCATCACCAGCAATGTCTGCCCCAAGCTAATGTCCAGCTCCTCAAAAGCCAGCTTCAAAGGCCAGCGACAGCACTAGGAGCGAGGCGGTCCACATAGCAACTGCAACCAAGACACGGCAGCTTTGGGTGGCAGCCCAAGCCCATGGCCCAGGCCCCAAGGTCTCACCTCAATGTACCGCAGCAGCAGGCGGCGGTTCATGCCCTCCGGCCCACATGCAAATCGGTATGAGTCTCGTGCATTCTGCAGGTCATAGCTGAACACAGGGGCGGGCACACACCAGGAAGTCATTATTCCACGTAAGACAACGGCACCCGCTGGCCTGTGGAGTGTCAGGGCCCATACATGTTGGGTTGGTGGATGCAACCGCATCCATTACTCTTCGCTGAGCACATGGCAGGAGCGAGCACAGCTCACCACCATCTGCGCCACCTGAGCTGCCATTGTGGATGCCAGGGTGGCATCGTGCTGGTGGCAAGCCATACAGCCGAGAGGCTGCACACCCGCACAGTAAGGGACTACCAAAGCACGGGCTGCTCACAATGCATTGAACAATCACTAATCAAACCGCAGCTGGAGCGGAGTGTGTGCCCCCGTACGCCCTGTGCTACACTCTTCCGAGCAATCCAGCTTCGCCCGTGCCTGGATCAAAGTTCCTCACCAGCCGGACTTCAGGGCTTCTCTGAACAGCAGGCGGTCATACGCCTGGCGCGTGGCAGCCACCGCAATGTTCATCTCGTTGTCAAACACGCGGTCAAGGAAGCTGCTTGGCTCCTCGTCGCGCAGGCTGTCAGCAGCCGCCAGCGTCTCCTCTGCAGAGGAGAGGGTGCCTGTTGATATCAATTGACGCAGGCAATCAAGGCTGAGCAGGTTACCCGTCAGCAGCAGAGTCTCCACAGCCCCCAGGTCACTACTGCATGTCCCCCGAAGAGTGGCAGAGGCTGCAGGGGTGTTATTCTGGTTGGGCCAGAGCAACTACAAAGGTGGATGTCACAACTCCACAGCAGCGATAGCAGCGAGAAGGCCAGCATCAGGTGATTGCGCACTGGCTTTGAAAGGCTTGAAAGGCCAGCACAGAGCAAAGGGAAAAACCCAACGGCTTAAAGGTCCCCTGATTATACTGGCAAGCTCCAGTTACCCTGCCAGTGGTCCTTTCAATGCTTCTCACCGATCCATGTGAGCTCCTTGGTGAGCCGCAGGATGGCGCCGTTGGCAGTGGTGTGCTCAAAATTGGCATCATCCATCGCGTCACCTGCAGAAACACACTTGGAGACATGAAGGCAACAGCTTCTCTAACCCCATGTGGCCACAGAGGTCGCAGACATTTTCACCTTTTCCAGAAGTGGAAGGCAAGCCAGACATGACCAGGCTCAAGCAGTATTTTTACTCCCCAATGAGAGTAGCTTGAAACGTCAAGTAGGAACCCACGTCCCTCAAGCTGCTAATGAAGTGCAGTCATGCTAAGCTCCTGCTCTAGACATTAGCACCCAGCAGTAGTGGTGGCAGCACACTCAAATGCTGTTCCAGCAGCACCCAGAACAGAGTGCAATACTAGACCTGGACTGACCTGCATCTGCTAGCGCCACGCGCATGGCGTCGGAGCTGTACTCGCGGATAGCCTGCTCCAGCGTCTTGAAGTTACCTGCAAGCGCAGAAGGATGCTAGTTCCACTTGTGGAGGGCTAGTCCAGGCTTTCCAAGCAGTACAGACCAGGCGGGGGGCAGGAGCGCACCCGTGCATGCCCTACTAAGACGAAGATCGTACCCTCACCCCTGATCATGCGTGCCCCTGCACACCCTATGGGCGTGGAGCAAGCAAACCAAACTGGTCCCCCAGACAGAGCAGTCCCGGCCGACACAGTCCTGCATCCCCCCCCCCCACCCCCACCCCACCCCACCCCACCCCCACCCCACACCCCCACCCACCCACCCACCCACTCCCCGCACACCACCCCCACCCACCCGTGGACTTGCTCATCTTCTCGGCGTTCAGCAGCAGGTGGCCGTTGGTGCGCATGGCAAGGGGCCACAGGTCCGGCCGCTGTGACCAGATGGCTGTGTGGTTGTACAGGCAGAAGGTCAGGTGGTTCTGCAGGGAGGAAGGGTGAGAGGGGCTGCATGGGGCTTGCCATGCTAACATTGACGGGTTCGAGCACTGCAACCCAATGCCCATTGTGTGGGCAGAAGCACCACCCACGGCACTGGGGACAGAGGCAGTCAGTTGTGACTGCCTTCCCACGTGCAGTCACGGCTCCCGGGGGCAGCCTCGCATGTCGCCGCATGTCACCAACACGTAGAGGACGTCTGTCCCTGCGGGTAGTGGCCACCGACCTGCCGTGCTGTGGACCAGCACGCGCCTGCTGCTGCGACGCACCTGGATGAGGTCCTTGCCGGAGACGCGCAGGTCGAAGGGGTACCAGTACTCAAACTCGAGCCGCATGCGCGCCAGCAGCTCGTTGGGGATGCCGCTGCCGGCGGGCTCCTCGCCGCCCAGGTAGATGTAGTCCCACACCTACAAGGGGAAGAAGGCCGGGCGCAGGTCAGCCTCGTTCACAAGCCCAGAGGCAGCGATGGGGTGTCATTCCCCATGGAGGCCTCCAATACTTACACAGGCGGGGCTACCTCTGTCGAGTGTAAGGCTTAGGCAAGTACACAACTGCTTGGTAACGCTAGCTGCTCTGTTCACTGTGCAGGTGCTGTACGCTGAGATCAGGTATTACCCACCATCCCCGTGCCTTCCGCGCTCCACCATGCGCCCCCTTTCTTCCACCCACACTCACCCACCTTCCTGCTGAGCTGCTTCAGCCATACTGTGGACCGTGCTTCAGCCATACAGGCTTCAGCCATACAGTGAACAGCTCCTCCATACAAGCCACCCTGTTGTGCCATCCAAGACCGCGTAAAGCCAGTTCCCATCAGGCCGGTGCAGCTCAATACCCAGCATCCACCATCATCACTCCCACTTTGATTGATACCCCCAAGCACATCCCGCGCCAGCAGCTGCTCACCTCCTTGGTCAGCTGCTCCGGCTTGACCACCGGCTCGGCCGCCTCCCCGTACATGTCGCCCTGCTGCAGCAGGTGCGCCACCGCGTAGTATGCCATGTAGATGGTACTGTCGGACAGCGACTCGATGAGGTAGACAGGGTCCCAGGGCAGCCTGCGAGGCAGGGGGTGGCAGAGAGGGGCTGGACGCAAGCCAGGAGCACCTCTACAAGGCCAGTTATGCTTGGCGGAGGCAACGGGACATAGAAGAGGCAGGTTGACTGCATTGTAAGGCAGCACGGGCAACTGTTATGAAGCTTAGATAATATCATGCCTTGCTTTGAATGAACGTGCAGGCGCTGCCTAGCCAGACCTAGCTACTCAGGTGACCAGTGCTCCAGTCCGACCCCAAAGAAACTATAGGAAAGCGTCACCGGCACACCATGTACAAGCCAAGCAGTAGTGACACTGACACTGGAGACCACGTTGCACCCTCGCCATTGTTGGCAACTTTAAAAACTTGTGACCGCGTTGCACCCTCACCTGGGGCCGCGGCAAAGCCAGGCAGGCCACACATATAAGAAGTAGAAGGTAATACTCTTCCTTTCACAATGCCACATAGCAAGCTCACCTGGTTCCCAGCCCAAAGCTCCTGCTGCATGCCCACTGGTTGAGCCAGCCCAGCGTGTGCACAAATGAGTTGCGGGCTGCGTCCAGGCACAAGGGCAGAGGAGGTGCAAGGGAGGGCATGAGTCAGGTTTGGAAGCGGTATCTCACCAAGGCAGCCAGGCGTGCTGCATGACATGGACCACAATCACTGGTACCAGCATTCAGATTCTGTATTGAGCCACAGGATTCATGGCCTGCCTTATCACTGGCATTGTCACAGACCTGCATGCGCTCAAAAGCGCAACGTACACAGCGACTAGTAGCAGCCCTTGCACAGTCAGAGTAACTTCGGCCCGCCCCCCAACCTGCACTCACTGGTCTCATCATAGACCTCCATGCGGTCCAGGCAGGCCTGGGTCGCCTCCCGCCACTCCTGCTCGCCATACGTGATATACCTGCGCACAGCGCACCAGAGCACACCAAAGGGGGAGTAGGCCAAGTTGAAGACTCAGTGGTCCACCCAGCCTTGGAGCCTGTGCCTGCGCACAGGCATAAATGCCAATCTGCCACGGCGGGACTGCTGCACTTGCACCGCCTGCTGTGGTATATGCAAACTCGGAGCAGCCACCATCCCTAGCCCTTTTCACCGCCAATGCCGCAGCCCATGACTCACCATTGGTCAGTGAGCGCCACCACACACTCGTCCCCGCTGCGGCTCATGACCGTCTTCTCCGGCTCGCTGTACAGCAGCGCCTCGCCGGCGCCGATCATCTCCTCCTTGATCACAGCCTTCACCTCGCTGACCTGCAACAGAGCAGTTGGTGAGGCTTAATCAAGAGTTGTGGACTAATTAGGGTTCACTCAGGCGGGGCTACAGCGGGACATGTGCTGATGCAGGTATGTGCACCATGCAAGCAAAAGCAGGGCACAAGCTCGCGGGCAGCGTGTGTCAAGCTTGCCAGGCTTAATACTAGTGCCACGTCATGTAACAAAAAGAATCACAGCCCTGACTGCAGCCCCAACACATCCAAACCCCGCCTACCAACTGCACTAGTTATGACAACCCCCGCCTACATGCCTCGCTATCCAGGGCATAACTTCATACTGCAGATAACAGCCGAGCACCCCACCCAGCCTACCTCATGGCCCCATTGCCATGAAGCAATGTTTATAGCCGACGATCTCCCGGCCACAGCAGGACTACCCCTGCACAGGCAACCCCACCGGCATGACGCCCTGCTTTGCCACAACCCCACCACCCTCCCCTTGCAGCACCGCCTCTCACCTTGCGGCCCGCGTACGGCCCCACCAGCATCACGCCGTCTGTGAAGCCCTTTAGGTAAACAGCCTGCTTCGCCTCGGCAAGCTTCTTGGTGTCGTTCTGCAAGCCCGAGCAATGAGACGAAACTCAGTGTGGGCAGCGTAGGCAGTGCGGCCCAGGTGAGCAGGGCAGCACCACTGTTGCTGGAAACTGCTCTTCAACTCTTCAAGCACGTGCGACACACTCGTGGCGTGTACCCCAGAGATGTACAAGATAGCCAGGCTGCTCAAACGTGCTAGAGCAACACAGTACTTGAGCCGTGCTAGTGCACAAGCAAGGTTGATGGCAACGCTTGGGACTTCAAGGCATACGGGATGTGCCCCGCCCACCTGGCAGGCCACTGTCTTGGCAGGTGCCTGCCCATGACTAACCTGCGAGGTGATCTTCATGTCCTCGCACACCTTGACCGCCGACGTGGTGCCAAACCCGGGAATCTCGATGATCGGGATCACCTGCCAAGAAGGCAGCAGCAGCAGCCAACGTTGCTGATTGGGGAATGGTGCAAGCGACCGGCAGGCGCAGCGGGACAGCGTAGGGCATCCATTCAAACCCCCACAACGGTGGGGTGGTGGGCGGCTAGGAAGCAGGCACAACATTTCAAACTTGGCAACTGCTCGGAGTGTGACCAGACAGACGACAGCGGCCCGGCAACCACTGCTTCAATGCAGTATTTCTCGTCCAAAGGTGAGTCTCGTTGTAGCAAGCTGGCACCTCTCGTCTCACCATTCTGATCTTGACCTACAGTGAATTGCCACACCGGTAGTCAGGCTCCCATTATTCCCTAGAGAGAACTGGCGGCTGTACCTACCTCGAACGGCAGCACCCATTCGTCCTTGACTCCAAACTTCTCACGCAGTTTAGGCTTGTTCTTCAGATCCTGCAGCACCATGTGCAACTCACAAAGTTCCTGTGCTTGTGCGTGGAAAGTGCCCTGCTCCTCAGCAGAGTATAGGTCAAACTTGCAGGCAAAGTGGGTCGGTCAATCAGCCAGTCAACAGCTGCAAAGGTAACGAGTGATCGAGAAGGAGGCCAGACTGCATGTCCCCGCTATCATGCAGGCCTCCTAGACTTTGCAGCACCTTTGGGCCAGCAAGAGCATGCCAGGCCAAACCCTGGCCATGGCCTTCATTTGCAGGAGGGTGCCAGCAGCTGGCGGACTCACCATGAGGGCAGCATAGTCATCAGGCGCATCCGACGGCACGCTGGTCACAATGCCGGTGCCCTTGTTCATCAGGATGGTCAGCAGGGGCAGCACGTAGATGCGCTCATGGGGCGTGTGGGGGCTCTGCACTGGGGCCACACAGTCTGAATAGCCAAGGTGGGCCAAGCAGGACAGTGTCAGGCGGGTTTGAGGAGAGAGGTACCAGGCCCCCCTTTGCTGGCAGCCAATGCCGGTGGGTGGAGCTACCCTCCTCCCTTGGGCTCACCCCAACCTTCCCCAGCCTTACAGCTCATACCCACCGCTCGTCCACACCTGTAGCAGGCACCAACGCCTGGCCCGCGGGGGCTTGAACAACAACAGCAGCAGGTCACCGTGAGAAGCATGCCTGCGGGACCCTGATCGTCGACCAACACTCAGCCACACCGCTTGCCATCACGCACTGACACGCTTTGAGCCACGAAGTCCATCCTCCTGCCTGGCAACACCTCCCTGTCCTCAAAAACCCGCCCGCCTGCGCCGCAGCGACTTGCCTTGACCGGCAGGCCTATGAGGTCCTGGCCCTTGACGGTGAGCAGCTTGTGGGGCTTGCCGGTCTCGGGGGTGCGGTCCTGGTATGACAGGTTGAGCGCGGAGCGGGCAGCCATCACGTAAATCTCGTTGTTCAGGCCCCTGCAGTAGTCATGTATGGAACCATTAACGTTAGTATCGCATGAAAACCTGCATAAATTCATATATGACCTGCAGGTCCCTTAGGCATAGGCAATGGAGCCTTAGGGCACCGCAGAGGCACAACACCTCCGTAACACCTGCATGCGTTACCTAGTTTGCAGTCCACTACTACCACTGGTGGGCAGTCGCCATCCTTCCCCCACTTAATGCCCTGGTCTAGACCTGGCCTCCAGATAGCAGCGGGACAGGGCAGGCTTCAAGCGCCTGAAAGCCTCTGCCCAGGCACTTGCCTGTATGCGCCGTACTCGCCCTCTGGCAGGGCCCAGGCGTTGGTCTGGCCGTACATGGTCTCGGGGCGCAGCGTGGCGGCCACCAGGAAGACATCGCCCTGGCCTGCGGCAGCAGGCAGTACAACAGGTAACATGCAAGTTGCGAGGAGCGTGCAACGGAGCTGGGAGAGAGACTGCGATTCTGTCTGAAGGGTGCGACACATCTAGAGGACGGGTGCTTCCTCTGCCGCAGAGAGACAGAGCTTGCAGGCAGCTGGAGCTGCAAGCTCATCATGCGGGGCATATTACGAGACGGAGGGGACAGCACCAGCGGCGGAAGTGGCATGTGGGGCAACTGTAGGACAGGGTTCGCTACGTCCTTGCCCATCTAACTGATAGTTGTTGGGCAGGGGCGCAGCTACCCTCGGTACTGCAGTTCAGCTTCAAATTTCAAATCATTGTCCGTCTCTGGCCAGAAAGCATCCAGCGCAAGCGCCAGGGGGCCTCGCAAGCTCACCCTCCAGCTGTGCCAGGGGCCCTCGCAGCTTCAGCACCCGCATCTTGATCAGCGTGTACTCCTGCGGTCCCACGCCCTCGCCAGAGGCCCTGCGCACATGTCCAGCTGTAGAGAGTTATAGTTGACTCCGTAAAGTTCGTGAGGTGTGCGCTCCTGCCGACCCACTACTCACTGCCTTGCAATATGTTGACATGCCCCCTCACTCGCATTGGCTTCTTCTCCTGTGCTTGGCTTGCAAGGGAATACGGGACCTTGAACCAATCATGAACAAGCCACCCAACCATGTTACTGGGCCAGGTGAACCTGCCGCACCTGTCGTGGTCTGCGCAAGGCTGGCCATCCAGAGGGGAGTACACTGCGTACCGCTTATCCTTCACGATCTTGCCCTGCACAGCGCCACCAAATACTCTTTCCTTCTTTATCCGCATCCTTCACAACAGCGCAATACCTGGAGCCTTCCAAGACAAGCCACATGATCTGTCTGGTAAACCTTGCAGAAGCGACGCGCCTCCTACCCACAGACACAAAACACATAGTTCCCCAGCCAGGCTACCAGATACAGATATCTGATTCAACACAACTCCAATGATGCCTCAAGACCAACTTATGACCAGGAA
>BBXU01001897.1:0-17150 GCA_001598975.1 Parachlorella kessleri
AGGAGATGTAGCTCAACTGAAGTTATGCTCTGTGTCTTGCCTGAGGTTGCATTGTTTCCATGGGGGACTGCTGTATTCATATAGGTTATTATCGAATGTTTGGGGGGCATGCGGCTGCGAACATGTTGGGTAGTTAGGGATCAACATGGTTGGCAAGTAGTGCAAAGTGGGAGTGAGAGATGAGCTGGACTGACAGGCTGGTAGCAGGATGTCCCCGAATCGGATGAACTGTATCGACATGGCTGGAAGCAGCCATCCAAATGAGTCGCTTTCAGCTTGCATGTAACTGGCCTATAGGCTTCCTGTATTACTTCCAGCAGACGTTAACGTCCTGTATTCTATCAAGAAACGTATCTTGATAGAATACAGGCCAAGAGCCCGACCAACACAGCTTCAACACACTCCGAAAGTAATCAAATGTTGCACCTGACAAGGAGGACACGGGTGTGCACCACACATATTAAGCCCCCTTCAACAAATTCAGCAGCACAGCCATAAAACAGCCTAGGCGTGTCACTGGTCTAGTAACGAACCACCAAACAGTTGAATTGCACCAAGACCTCGGCTGATGCCCTCTTCTCATCGATCATCTGTTAGAGAACCCTGTGATGCCCTCCCCGGCATAGAACAACAGCAGGCAAGTGTGCACAGTCAAGGAAAAACTGACAGCCCTGGGTATGGGTCCACCATTCATTTATCACGCCAACAAGTAAGCGTTGTAGTACCACCCACAATCAACAACAAGTCCTTAGTGCAACACAGTTGAAACAGGGCTAGAGTGATCCACTGTGCGAAGGACAACACTGATAACACAACACCAAACAGAGTATGCTCAGTACTACGGAGCAGGCCAGGTAGCACCCACCAAATACCGCATCCTTTACAAGTGCACCGAAGGACCTTCTTGAAACAATTGCAAGGGCACAGCCAAGCATGTCAGCGATATGCGGGCAGGGCTTGGTACAACCCCAGAGCAGACACGGCGTGAGCACAGCATCGGGCAACAGATATGCACAGAGGGGCTTCGAGGAAGCGGAGCAGCCAAGGCAAGTGCAGGGCACAGGCAGCTGGAAGCAAGTAGGAACGAGGGAGTACCCGGGAAAAGGCCAAACCCCAGGGAAGGTAGCAGCCCTATCAGCCCTATGGGGCCGCCAGAAGACGCATAAAAACCACCAAATGAAAGAGAGGAACCGGATTGAGGCGACGACTAAGCTGGCGATTGTGGCAAGGGGCAAAAGGGAAAAGAAAGACGCCGCGCATTCAGGTGTGCACAACAACGCACGGCGGGGGGCGGGCGGTTATTTGGGCTATTCATGCAAGCGTGCCATCAGGTTGGCACTGCAAGCTGAGCACCAAGGAAGGAGCAACAAAGGCAGGCAGGCGCTGGCACACTCAACTTGATGACACACTACGCATAGCGCAAGCAGACTATGTATCCACCAAACCTCGAAGGAGGCAAACTTCAGCACTAGACTCAACTTTGCTGTGGCAGCACCCAGCAGGCCTGACGCCCAGCACACGACATTAGCTTAACGAAAGGATACATTAACTATAAAGGTGACCGCCCGACTAGACAGGTTGTAATGTGTTGAGTCTTACGCAGTGTGTGCAGCTAGTTTGAGCATTCATTTGTTGAGTTGAGCTTGCGCCTTCCCATTAGCAAGCATGTGCCACGGCCTACCAGTGCTCCTGGCATTAGCCCACAATGACCACCAAGAAAGGTGTCAGTCCGGCAAGCACCAAGAGGTGCGCCACAGATGAGCTGAATAGGGAAAAACATGGGTGCCCACTACGAAGGCGTAACAACAAGCGGCGAATCAAGCCAGCCTGCCTGGGCCTCCGCAAAAAACGAGGCACAACAGTCCGTCCAGTCCAGCAAAACCCTGCCAGCCAGCCTGGTGGCGAGCAAACGAGCTGTCCCAAAACCCAGGAATGCAACCTTGGGGCAGGCCCCCTGCCCTTCAACACTCCATCTACATGTTGGTAACTCCTGCCAGTGCGGTACCAACAGCCAGCGCTATGCCGCTATTACCAAACTTGCCTCAGCCAGCGCCACTGGACGCCCCGGAATCAGCTGTTTGGCCGGCATCAGCGGGGGCCTGCCAGGCCAGGTTGGTCGTACGGTCAGTCGCTCATGTTGCCAGCCAGGCTCAGGTCATGGCACGACTCATTCAGCCCCTTGCGGAAGGAGGCAGTGCGAGACAACGAACGCCTGCGGCGGAAGAAGAACTTTGTTGCTCGTGAGATGTTTTTTGAATGCAGCCAGGAGTCAAGAATGCCGGCCTGCTGCCCAGGCGCCTGGGTTGCAGCCGCAGACCCCAACACAATGCGTACGTGCATAAGCTGTCAAGTAGCAGTCCGCTCCCCGCAGCCCGTATAACACGGCCCACAAGAGGTGAAAGGCCCACCGTCAAGGTCACAGCCTGCAGCTGTCGCCCCAGCCCAACCCTAGCAAATGGCACCGTGGTGTTAAACAATTAGCTATGTATACCAACCTGGTGCATTCTAGGTCGAAGCTACATGCACCGTGCACGTTGAGGCACAATGCCAGGCACCACCATTAAGGATCCACCACGGGCCTAGCACCCAACAGAGCAAGCAGTCAAACCCAGGAGCACTCACTTGCCCATGCCGCCCACGCTGCTTCCATTGCTGCTTGAACGGTCCATCTCCATGCCCTGCTGCTGTTGGCCCAGGGCCTTGCACGGAGGCCCCCGGGGGAAATCCAGAGAGCCAGCCCGCGGCGCTGCCTGCACCCACGCTGCTCCTGGCCAGGCTGGCAAACCCCTAGCAGCACCGCCGCCAGCAGCACAGCTGTTGCCGCCGGCGGCTGCGGCAGCAAAGGCGGACATCAGGGCCGTGGTGGGCATGGCAGCAAAGGAGGGCGGCGCGGAGCGCTGCCGCCCAGCAGCAAGCGCGGCTGCTGCCTGCATGTGCGGCCGGTGCTGGGCTGCAGCGGGGGGAGTGCTGGCGGCTCCAGCGCCCCCTGGCGGCGGCGGCAGCTCCCCTGCAGAGGCCGAGCCCCTCCTCTGCGGCAAGGCTGGGCTGCCTGGCGGCCGACGGCGGCCAGCAGCAGCAGCGGCGGCGACCGCCGCAGAAGGGCGAGTGGGGGAGCTAAGCGGAGAGCGGGAGCTCACTGCAAACGGCGAGGCAGCCGCTGGCGAGGCCATGGGGGTGGCCACCCCGCCAGCACAGGGAGAAGAGGGAGCGGTGGGCGCGCAGGCGGTCACTGCCGTCAAGCCGCACTGCCCCTGATGTGCCTGCTGCGACTGGCTCAGCTTGAGTTTGTCTAGCGCGGCCGTGGCAGCAGCGGCGGCTACTGCATCTGGGGTTGGCACCGAGGTTGGCAGGGCAAAGTCCAGCGAAGTCTGCCTGTCTGCCACCAACTTGCGCTGCTGCTGCTGGGGCTCCTGCTGGGCATGCTGTGTGTGGGTCGCATGCTGGGGCGCGGGCCTCGGCGGCGAGGAGGGGTAGCGAGGGTAGAGCAGCGGGTTGGTCAGCGACAGCTGCAGCACGAGGGAGACAAGCATAGCAGGGTCAAGTTACCACTTCCTCGAACCAAATCAGACAGCCACGTTCAGGAGGCGCCCAACCAAAGAGAAGTAGCACGCCTTATTATGACAAACACCCTCCCTTGCGGCCGTTCAGGCTGAAACCAATACACGTCACATTTACCAGCTGGGCTGGAGTGAACACACCTATCCCCAAACCACAGCTATTTACCGTACTGTGCACGGGTCTGCAACATGCCCTGCATGCCGACGCAGTGTAAGCTGGCACCCTTCACAGCCATGCCTGCAGCCGCCCCCCACTCCTCCACAATCACCTCTTACCAGTCACCAAACCCCCCTACAGTCACACCAGCCATGGCACACCTGCAGCGCGTCCAGCAGGTGGCCGCAGCAGGAGATGGCGTTTGCCACCACCATGTAGTCATGAGCCTGGGAGGAAATCAGGAGCTCCATCACGGCAACCACGCCCGCGGCAGCGCAGGGCCCGCGGTCAAAGATGGGGATGTAGATGACCTCCGAGACGTGCTGCTCTGCCTCGCCTGCGGCGGATGAAGCAACGCAACTAGGGTCAGGTCTTGGGACAGTGCTTGGCATTCCGGCTTACAATGTAGTTAGTCCTCATGCTGTTCCCCAAAAGTTTATGTTTTGCGATGGGTCAATCATCAGCTTCACTCCCGCCACCCACCCCTCCCCACTTTCAACCTCTACTTCGGCATGCTTCCCCCCCTGTCTCAGCAGCACCTACCTTGCAAGCGGTTGCATGGGTGCGTCTCGCGCGACAGGTTCTCCATCGACTGCACCACCTTGACCACGCCAGCCTCCCACGCCTTGCCCATAGGCCCAACCAGGTTCACGGGCACACCCTGCTCAGAGCTGCACCAGGGGAGGAGGGAGGAAGGTTAAGAAGAACCGCCATGTTAAGAACGGCGGGCAGGCAGGTGCTTCCCCATTCACCACCATAAAGCCCAACAGGGTCCCCAGGCACGCCCTGCTCAGCAGTGTCGGTAGGCAGGTTGAGATACCAGGCGAGAACACATAGGACGGCAACAACTGTGGGTTTTGTGCGATTGACAGCCTCAGGCCCCTACAGCTGCCCCGCAGGCAAGGCTTGTCAGGACCAGTACAACACACTTCAAAGATGCTACTTTCTACTCACCAGCCGCGGTGAAAAGCCCCAAGGCGCTCCTCCCCCAGCAGGCACAGCTTGTCAGCCTTGAGCAACTGCCGGCCCTCTACCAACACAGGCAGGTAGGTCCACACCTGCAGGGAAACGTGACATAGCAGTGCTTGGAGACTCAGTGGGAGGGGTCAGCCTTGCAGCCAGGGCTGTGCTAGGGACAACGCGCCACCCAAACGCCCGTCACGCTGGGTGTCTAGAAGGTGCTGTGGGCAGTCACCCTAAGCCCCACCACTCTTATCGGCTGCGACAGGGCCAAGCTTGTGCCACGGCAGAGCTGCGGCAGCGTCATGAAAGCCTGTGACCTGCGCTCCCCCCCCTCACCTGCACCAAGGCTAGGTTGCGCGCCACTTCCTGAGAGCCCAGCAGGGCCAGCAGCTGAGCCAGCTTGGGCTGTACAACCAGCCTAAAATTGGTGAGGAACTCCAGCTGATGTGAGGAGAGCTGCGGGGCCACTGGCGCTGCTGACGCATGGCTCTTGCTCTCAGGCATGTAGTGGGCTGATCTCGGGAGCTCAACCGACAGCCGGGCGGCCGCGGTGGCGGACATGAAGGTATCTCCAGCAGTGTCCAGGCCCCTGGGGTGCACTTGCATCGACCGTGGGGTGAGCCCACTCACGAAGGTTTACCCCTCGTCTGAGCACGAGCCTGGCCTAGTACTACGGACTTAGTCCAAATGTTGGCAATTCTAGTAAGGACGTTCGCTTATCAGTCTTTGCTGATTTTAGAACAGAAAACGGCCGGTTCATTACACTTTTCCTTAGCTCCCGCCACTCCAGGACCACCCAGACGGGCAAGAAAATGGATTCGACGATCTATGGAAGCCCGGCTATCCCTTGGTTGATCGACGCTCGCAATTCCTGTGCCCAAACTTCTGCTGCTGATGTGACTGCAACATGCACACCCCACAGATCAGTTCCCATCTTCGTTCCAAGGTGAATATGCCCCAAGGGGGCATTAGCAACTGTGCAGTTTGACACGCTGTGGTTATACAACCTGCTGGAACTCGGCGTCACGCGGAGCAATCCCAGGCACTTGGCGACCCTTTAGGTATCTTTTCCGCCAGATATTTATCAGATAGTAGAAGGCTGGTGAGGGAGGTGCGACCCCTGACGCCCTGGTTATTGGTTCCCGATATGTAACGGACTTTTCGAGCCTTGCTGGACAATTGACCACGCACCTTGCGCCAGCTTGACATGCAACCGTTCTAAGCTGCCAGGCCTGACCTTGCGCCTGCCCTTGTATGCTGAGAAGGACAAGTAAAGCTGCCATGACTGAGTGATGGTAACGGCTGCTGTGGTTTGCAGTCTGAGCCATCTGGACTTGTGTGGCACTGGACCACCACCAGCATAACAGGACGCACCCCTCACAAGCCAGTAGCTGGCACAGCCGCCTGTTCCTCCCTACCTGGCCGAAGAAGCGGCTCAGGCCTCTTGGCCATCCAAATACTGCTGGTCCTAGCCAACCTGGTGTCAAGGACCTGTGTAAGTAGCAGAAAGGTGAGCAGCCCTGATGGTTGACAGCTGTAGGAGGGCAAGCCCTGCTGGCATGTGCGCTGCAGTGGCGCCTTACCCACACACCCTCAACCGCCAAAGCTCGCGTACTGCTACTACTACGGTCAACTTCAATACAGCGTGTTCTCCAATATGCAGCCCTGTCCAGTGCGCGTCAGCTAACAGTCATAAGCTCTTTGCAGTGGTTTGCACGGGCATGCAGATTTACGGTAACATTCCGAGGATACCTAAAGAACACACAGCTGCCAGTTGATTTTGTAGGGTTCCACAAGGATTTGAGTGCCAACAGATAAGCCGCCCCAGGTGCTGATTCCAACGCCTGCCGCTGAGGTGGGCGCTTGCTGCTGACCTGATTTTTTTTGTATGTAGTGTTCTGAAACTGGCATTGCTGCCAGCTGCGATGGCACACCATGTGCCATCTTGGGTGCTGCAAGAGGTCCCCATTGGATTGGGTTTGCAATGCCGGTAGCCCTCCCCAACTCATGCTGTGTCCCATTTCATGCAGAGGCTTGCATGCGCCATCTGAGGCTGAGCAGTTGAGGAAGGGTGGGCTCATAAGTCAAGCACAGCATGCTGAGGTTTCTTCGCCGAGCACCACAGTTCAGGTGCGAGAAAGCATTGTGGCTTGCTCTGGTGTGAGCGAGGGCTTGGTGTTAGGAGCTCAGTTAAAACATCACCTTTCTCCATCTGCGGTATCAGCATAGTAGCCCTCTCCGTTGGTGAGAATCTGACTTGAGTGCTGTGTGGTCTGCAGGGCACGCTGCCATGATCAGCTAGCAACATGGGAGCCGTACCAGGGGGTTCAGCAGTGCGCTGGCAGAAGCGAAAGCCAGCCTACCCAGGCCGCAGCCTCCGCTCCAGCCTCGCAGCCTGAGCCTCTATCGCAGCAGCATCCACAGCAGCAGGGCCCGGCATCCTTGCAGCCCATGCAGGGCAGGATTGCAGCACGGGGTTGCACGGCAGCAAGGTGTTCGTGGCCAGTGGGGGCGCTGGTGGCAGGCGCTGCTCCAGTGAGGCAGCTGGCTACTGGAACACCAGCGAGCCTTGTGAGGGCAGTTGAGCAGACCAAGGAGGGTAGCAGGAGGAAGCCCGGTGGTGGCAGGGGGAGCGGGAACACCAGCGGAAAGGCAAGCGCTGGCGGCACCTGCAGAGACAAGGCTGGACGGCGCAGCAGCAGCTCCCCACTGCTCGCGTGCCTAGCTCGCTACGGCATTAGCGACCTGCCAGGACTCCGACCCAAGCACCTGGCCTTCAGCCAGGAGGAGGTCAGCAGCAATGTGGAGCCCAAGCTGGCAGCACTGGCAGCGGAGGGGCTCGGTCCCAGGCAGATGGCCAAGCTCGTGGGGAACAGATCAAACTCTGTTCTGGCTTGCAGTTACACAAAAACTTTCCTGCCCAACCTGCAGCTGCTGCAGCAGATCACCGGTCACACACAGCGGGACCGAGATTCACGCAGGCCAGAGGTCACGGCCGTGGGGAAGGCACTGTCAGTGAGCATTGCTGCCATGTACCTGATTCGCGACCCCAGCAAGGTGCAACAGCTGCTGCAGTGGCTGGAGGGCAGCCTGTGTCTTGGGATGGAGCAGCTGGCAGCCTGCAACAGCCTTTGCACCGCACTTCACCTCTCAGCTGACACGGCTAGCGCAGTCTGCTTGTTGCTCCAACAGTACCAGGTGCCAGCACAGCAGGTGGCACACATGTTGCTCAGGAGGCCAGAACTGTTTGCTTGCAAACCTGAACTGGTTTTTCAACGGATACCAGCCTTGCAGCAGCACCTGGGTCTTGATGCAGAAGCGGCCCTGCAGATTGGAGTAGCACATCCCCATATTTTGGCTTGCAAGTTGGAGGCCAGCCTGCCGCCCCTGCTGCAATTCCTGGACAGCTACATGGGAGAGGTGGGGGCAGGGCGCAGGCTGGTGCTGGCACAGCCCAACCTTGCAGGGTCGACTGTCACAGCTTTAGAGCGTAGCATTGCCAGCCTGGCGGCGAGGGGGTGTGGCCGGCTACGGATCCAAGAGATTATCAACAAGCACCCTGTCACACTTCAAGTGGACCTGAGCAGCCCACTGCAGCAGCAAAAGCTTGATTGGATCGATCGGGTGTCGCCGTGGACGCTCGCTGACTTTTTGGACAGTCCTCGAAATTATCATACCACAACCAGGCGCCTGGCGGGGCGGCTGGCCCTCCTGCGGACATATGGGCTGCAGCCGCCGCCTTCGCCTGCGGTGCTGGCGGTATATAACAATGCCCGGTTCCTAGGGTACATGAATAGGCACCTTGCCAGGCAGGAGCGGGAGCTGCCCTGGGCCAGCATGGCGGAGTGGGAGAAGGAATGGCTGGGCACAGATGCTGGCAGAGAGTGGGGCTTCCCGCCGGTGAAGGACTGAATAGGTTTCCATACATACTCGTTCAGTTAGCTGACATGGTATATTTAGCCTGTGGCGTCATTGAAGCTGGACAAGTGAAGGTGTGTATGAATATACTTGTGTTTCCTTGCGCTACACATGCCTCGAAGCCGGTTGCTGCTTTTTGACAAATGGGTTGATTGAAGTATTTCTTTCTGCCAGCCTGAAGTGATCTGGGGTGCTGTTGTTGCTGCATCCCCCCCTTTGTCTGGAAAGTTTGCCCTTGCTCCTCCCTTTGCTTGCGCCACCTGCCACCATGAGCAAAACCACCAGGAAAGTCCGAGAGCATAAGCTGCATTAAGCCATGTCAGTACATTTCAAAGGTACCTCTCTCACCTGCTCGCATTGCTTGCCACCACCAACCAAAACCCTGTCCGCCCAGTATCCCAGTACCTCCTCCCTGCTCGCATTCCCTGCCAACCTCAATAAAAACATCGATACTGCCAGGTCATCATGGCGCCCTGGGTTATCGCGCTTATGGATTGGAGATGTCGGGGTTGTTTCAAAGCTTCTAGCCTTCCAGTACATTGCTTTGAACAGGACAAGGCTTCTCTGGCCAGCGCTAGGCTGGCACTGTTGCAGGATTTAGATATCCCACGTTAGGGCACGGCCATATCTTCGATGATACAGTGACTCACATATAGCTGATGAGAGGACGTGAGCTTAGGTACAAGCAGATGTGGGTAGGGTTCATGACGGGGTTGGCACTTGCCAACGCCACACCTGTCAGGGAGCCAACACGCTCAGGAACGCTGCACGATATTTTTGCAGGTGGGCAAAGGGTGGGCCAACTGCAGCTGCTGGCCCCAGGCTCCTCTTTATGGAGGTATGTAAGTTGCGGCTGCTCCTAGTTGCTGTGCGGCTCAGGTCGGACAGCCAGGCAGCACGTGCTAATGCCGCGGAGTCTCGGCGCTGTGTCATGGTGCATTGTTAGCAACCACTCCTTTCTTGACCTCAAGCCAGTGCCAGTGTGCTGTGCAATTTGCAAGGCTAGGTTTACCTGAGCGTCAAGTCAGTGCAACTGCCTGACCCTCTGTCCAAGGGTCTGTCACAATGCATGCAGGGTGTACGGTGCTCCTGAGTAGTCGCGGGACTGAACACGCCCCCATCATGCTTACGTCCCTGCGCCGGGTTTGGCAGGCCCCGCATCTCAGGTATGACACAGACAGCACCATGGTCTAGCAGGGTGCAGGGCAGAAGCTGAGCCGCCCAGCCTGGATGTCATTTTCGCTAGCAGGGCTTGAGCAAACCCTAACTTATGTCGAGTTTGGCAGGGTGGGAACTGTGCTGACTACTGTACTTGCCAGTAGGGAACCAACCTGAGTGCTGTGCTCACTGCATGGCAGTTGGCTGCGACCTGCTGGCAGTGCTGGAGCCTGTCAACCAGCTGGCTGCCACAATGGAGTGCAAGGACGCCCTGGCACTTGGCCTAAGCGTACTGCGCCGTCGGGAGGAGCAGCACCAGCAGCAGAGGCAGCGATCCCTCTGTTGCGCCCCAGTGCAGGCACAGCAGGCAGAGCAGCCAAAGTCCTGAGCCTCCACCGAGCCTTGCTTGCTCCCTGCCTTGTGCGGGCCCTGGTGACTGCAAGCCAAGCCACTCCTTGTGCGCTAGCTGAGCACGGACTCAAGGCGGGTGCTGAGGGAAGCGGCAGCAGCAGCTGTGGCGACGGTAGCAGCAGCATCAGCGATGTTGGTTGGGGGAGTTGCAGCAGTAGCGGCAGCACTGATGGTCAGTCCACCATCACCAGTGACAGCACCAGTAGGAACGGTAGCAGTGGCGGCCAGCAGCCGTCCGAGCCCTGCCCGCTGCACTCATGCCTGCTGCGGTATGGCATCACCGACCTGGCAGCCATCAGCGCCCCCAGGCACCTGGCCCTCAGCCAGGAGGCAGTCGACAGCAATGTGGAGCCAAAGCTGGCAGCACTGGCGGCAGAGGGCCTCAACCTCAAGCAGGTGACGCAGATCCTGTTAGCTGAAGGCTCCCCCCTGTGGTGCAGCTATGGCGCCACCTTCCTGCCCAACTTGCAGCTGTTGCGGCAGGTATCAGTACATACCAACTACAGGCAGCACCCAAAGTTGCCACAGTTGTCAGCCTTGGGGCGGATACTCTCAGGCTCCCCACGTGACGTGGCGACGTGCCTACCCCGCGACCCCAGCAAGGTGCAACAGCTGTTGCAATGGCTGGAGGGCAGCCTGGGACTAGGGGTGCAACAGCTGGCAGCCTGTAATGGCCTTTGCCATGCACTCATAGTGTCAGCTGGCGCTACACGTACAGTTTGCTTGTTTTTGGAGCAGCAGCACCAGGTTACAGCCGAACAGGTGGCCTACATGTTCTTGAGACAGCCAAATCTCTTCAGACGTAGTCCCGCGTTTCTGTCAGCACGGATATCTGTCTTGCAGCAGCACCTAGGCATAGACGCAGCAGCAGCCTAGCAGGTTGCCATGGCACAACCCGCGTTGCTGGAGTGCAAGCTTGAGGCGAGGCTGCCCCTCCTGCTGCGCTTCTTGGATAGTTACATGGGAGAGGAGGGGGCAGGGCGCAGGCTGGTTCGGGCACGGCCTCTTCTCGCTGGGGCAACTGTCACGATTGCACAACGCACCATCGGCAGCCTGGCAGCGCGAGGGTTTGACAAGGAGGAGATGCGAGCGATGATCAGCAAGGATGCCACGCTCCTCATTGCAAATCTTGCCAGCCCCCAGCAGCGGCAGAAGCTGGATTGGATCAGTCAGGTGTCGCCATGGGCGCTTGCTGACTTCTTGAACAGTCCTCGATATTTCACATCGAACAAACCAGGCGCCTGGCGGGGCGGCTGGCCCTCCTGCGGGCATGTGGGCTGCAGCCGCCGCCTACTCCTGGGGTGCTGGCAATATATGGGGATGCCCAGTTTATGGCTGCTGTGCGCAAGCAGGTCCAAAAGCAGGGGCGGGAGCTGCCCTGGGCCAGCTGGGCGGAGTGGGAGGAGGCATGGCTGGGCACGGAGGAGGGCAGCAAGTGGGGCTTCCCGCCGCTCAAGGACTAACTTTGCAGGCTGGTTGAGTGGGGTCTGTTCAACGCGTTGTCCTTGTTGCATGCGAAGGTCTCGGATTGCAAGCTGCCCTCACTCTGTTTACAGACCAGGTGGCGGCGGTGGCCAGGCCTTTTTTGGTTGGACTATGTTCCGCCATCACCCGGCAGCCCGCTGCTGCTTCCTTGTAGCATCGTCTTCATATCTGTACCCAAATGCTTACAATGTCCCCTCAACTGCATGGCCCTTTGCTTGCCATTATGCCCATGGTTGTAATGGTGACATGAAGGCAGCCTGAAGCTTAAGCTTCCGTTGGCGTTTGGCTAGAAAGAAAACTTGCTTTGACCTGGGACTCTTGAGATGATTAGTGTCGTTCAGTTTCTAATCCGTTGCTTTACATGCGTAGTGACCTGATGCACCCTCGGTAGGCGTGAACCTGTCGAGATAAAAAAATTTAGATGCAAGATAACAAGTTTTCCAGCACCTGCACATCGCCATTGTCACAGCCACAAAGCAAAGTGGCGTGTATACTCTGTGATGTGTACCCAAGCAGAACTTGCATGCCGTTCTGCCAGGTGAGGCAACTCGGGCACATCTGCATCCATCCCTTCAGTGGAACTCGCATCTGACTCCCTGTTCGCTCTACCTGTCACCTTTACGAAATACACAGCAGCCCGCACGACCCTTAGACTGCTCAGACTGGTCTAAGGGTCAACACCACTTTAGACCGCCTCACGGATGCACACACCCTTGATAAGGGCCACATAAATCACACACACGGTCTCACATGAGTGGACTCGTGCAGCCACACCCGGAATGCCCCCCCCCCCCCCCCCCCCCCCCCCTGGGGTTAAGGCCCACCTTCGCGCCCTGCCTTGCGTGCTGTTCTCCAGCCTGGCATGCTGTCTAAGTGATCTAGAGTGCACGCGGTGGCGTCAATTCATGTTGTCTTAGCACTCAACGTATTCGCACTGACGCTTGGAAAAAACAACCCAAGGATCGGCGCTATGCAGCCCCAGGGCGGGGAGTACGAGGCGGAGCTGATGGGAGCCAAGAGAAGGCTGGCACGATTGAAAGAGCGGCATCTGCGGCGCAAACTCAGTCGAGCAGGTGGAGAGGGTTTGATGGTGGTGTGAGAGAGGGACGCATGTAGCCCATGCCTGGCTGGACGATTGAGCGGCGCCTGCAGGAGGTACAGCTGTTGGAGGTGCTCAAGTTGTATTTTGTCGTACAAGAGGGTGGATGGGCAGGGGGTGCTGGAGGTAAGGGATGCTTGGCCATCTCAAACCGTGGGGCCACAGCGAGGCTGCCTCTCGAGCTGAGTGCCCCTGATTCAGCTTGCCCACTCTTTCCGTCTGCATCAAAGCTCACTTGCGCAGTAGCTGACACGAGGCATATTCCCACTTAGCTCACAGTCTGAGGGTTCAAGGGGCTGTCGTCCTGTGTATCCTGCCACACCCTACTTCACCTGCGTGTCCTCTCAGGCGAGCGCACGGACCAGGCGCTCTCATGATTTTTTGGACGCGGACGTGTTTTGAGCCTGACTATCCAAGAGCAGCCCTCAGAGCATTCCTACCTGATTGCAGGCAAGCCCATCGACCAGGCAGCTATCCGTGAGCTGCGGGCGGATGTGCTGGATGGGGGGCCCAAGGAGGAGGCCGAGCCTGGCCCACAATCCCAGGTTGGTGTGTCTCTGATCTATGGGCTCCTGTTATGCGGTACAATCCCTGTAGAAGAGTAAATCATGTACTGCAACCTGCTGTGCTCCGTGAGGTGGCCCAAGCTCCCGGCCCCAGCCCCAAACTCATCACCCTGTTAATTTCGACCAGGTCAGCAAGATCCTGTTGGTGCTGGCACGCAGCTGCACTACCTAGCCGCCAAAGCCAAGGCCAACTGCGATCCCCCACTGCAGCATCATCGCAGGCTTGGTGGCTGCTGCGCTGGGTGTTGGGCAGGCAGCTGCTAAGTGCCCTGATCACCTGCAACCGCTGGCCGCTGTGCAGATTTAGGAATGCAAAGATTGAACCACCCTCTGCTATGAGGGAACAATGAGGGCACTGGGCAGCCATGCCCACCCGCCGGCGCCCCACAATCTCGCTGACACGAGCGGGAGCGACAGCGGTGGTACAAATATAGCCAAGGGGCTTCTCCTTGCCATGCAGGCGCTGCGGGTGTTGCACCGGCTGGTGGGGCAGCTACTGCTGGGCGGCCAGGCGGACCCGCCGCTCAGCTCTAAGCAGATCTACTCACAGGTGAGTCAGGGGTGAGGCATATGTGTTTTGCTTCAGCACGGTCACTTGCCGCAAATGGGGGGCAGACCCCACCGGTGAGCCCGAGCAGACCTACTAATCGGCGGCTTAAGTAAACCCTTCAACCTGCGACTGCTCAACTTTCGCGCCGCTGGTGAAGATGTGGTGGGCGTGCCCTCGTGTCTCTGAGCTCGCCCCCCTGCAGAGATCTATTTGGTGCAGCAGCAGACATACCTAGTGGCCCTTAGACAGCTGCCTGCTGCCCTGCATGTGCACGAGGCACGGGTGACCTCCTGTGCTCCCAACTTGCAGCACTCCGGCCTGTTGGCACCTGCCATGCACGCCGCCCACCAGCCTGCAATCTTGCATCCCGCTGCCGCTGCCGCAGCTGTCTCAGGGCGCCTCGGGGTCGCCTAACCACGCCTATCAACTGCAGGACTAAAGTCAAGTATTGTAGAAGCCTTGCTGTCCCTTGCCCGCTGCCGCTGCCGCAGCTGTCCCAGGGCGCCTCGGGGGCTGCCTTCGCCGAGGCCCTGGCTGCCAGCGGGGCGGAGGAGGGGCTGGAGGGGGTTGTGCGGGGCCTGGGGGAGGGGGAGGGGGCGTGCCTGGAGGTGGAGGGCATCGATGTGGGGGGCAGGACGGCGGTGATGGTGCTGGGGATCACCAACCGCGGGCGCCTGGCCAGGTGGGAGGTTGGACGCCCTGCTGCGCCTGCTGCAGCCCGGCAGGCTTTCCAGCTCGCGTGGCACCCGGTGCGGCTCTTGCTTGCCAGCGTGGCCACTCTGCACTGGCGCTTGTACAACTGGCTTGCTCTGCCTGCTCTGCCTGCTGCAGCCTGGCGGGCCTGCCAGCGCCTGCGGCGCCTGGTGGGACGCCCCCTGCCGGCCTCTCACTGCCGGCTGGTAACCGGCCTGGGGCAGGAGCGGCGGGCAATACTGGACAGGGAGGCGGTGGGATGATGGCGGGCCTGGCGGGGCCCCCGGGCATGGGTACAGGTGCGCGATGCAGCGGAGGGATGCGGTGTCACTCCCATGCTATGAACATGATGATGACAGTAATGATGGTGGTACTTGGGCAGGGCAGTTTATGCACGGGCGGGGCCCAGGTGCACAGTCAGCCCTGTCATGCCCTGCACCGTAGGCTTCCCACCGGTGGTGACGAGGTTGAGGGTGCTTACCTGGTGTTGTTTGTACATCACAGTATATTTATTTATTTGTTGATGATTGGTTTTGTTAGGATTGCTGCAAGTGCCGGCACTACATTCTGCCTGCCTCGGTTTACGTGCATTTCATGGTCAGCCCTAAAGGCTTCCAGTGGCGGCCTTGGTTGGGCCAGCAAAGCTTGCAAGCGGCGGCCCCTCCCGCCCTTGACAGCCGCGTTCGGCAGCTTCTAGGCTTGTGTCACTTATTCATGCGCCGCTTTTGTTGGCGCCCCGCACTGCACCAAGGGCACCCTTGCATACGCCCCGCATCGCGGGGCCCTCCTCTGGTCCCCCCTTCCCAGGCCCAACAGTTGTTGAGCATGTCTTTGGTAAGGCTTGAAACAGAAACGGAAGAGTGAGAACCCTGGTGGCAAAGGAGCGCAACCATCCACTCCTTGTGCAGGGCCCGGCCCCCGGGAGCCCACCCCCGCCCCCGCCGCCCCCGTCGACCTGGACCAGCTCCTCAGCAAGTCCAGCGCCCTGGAGCGCCAGCGCGCCAGCAAGTGGGTCCGCTGGCCATCTTGTTAGTGTGTCGCTGGTCATTTGCTTTCCTCAGCGTGTCAGCTTGTCGGCTTGTTGGCTTGCGCCAGACTGAGCTGTTGCAGGCGCTGCGCAGTGCCGCGCGTACCCGCTTGATCCACACCCACCCTTCCCCCCATTGAGCCACGTGCAGGGGTGTGGAGCTGCTGGGCCTGATCGACAAGCCAACGGCCAAGGAAAGCGCCGTGGTGGAGAGGTTCCGCACGGAGGGGGGCGTTGCCATCCGCGAGTACTGCCCCCACCTCACCAAGGACGACTGCCGCAGGTGGGCTTTGTGGTTAGTGAGGTGGGAGGCAACCAGCCCTGAAGGGTGTTGGTGACATCTGCACAAGAAGCAAAGCAGAACATGCAAAACAAGTTTGCCTCTGGGTGGGTATGAGGTGACTTGAGTGGTAGGTAGGGGTAGGTGAAGAAGGGATGACCAATGGTGAGTGTTGGGCACGGGGGTGGTGCACGCCCACACCGCACCACGGTCACCTTCCCAAGTGACACCATGCCACCAATTGCTGCACCCACAACCAGGGTGGTGGGTTGTGGCTGCTAGACCTGACCTGGGCACTTGCTTGCTACCGTGTTGGCGTGCCTGCTACAGAACTCTCTGTCTCTGTAGGGCCTTTTCCAGCCTGGCAGCCACGGACTGGGCGCAGCAGAGCCCAGCGTGCGCGGGTGGTATATGGGTATGCTTAAACTAGCTGCTCCGTCCTTAAGTGACCCTAGCAGTACCCCTACTGCTGCCGCGCAGGGCCAACCACAGCCCCTTCTGTTGCCCCCGCCTGCACTTCCTGCGCCTCATCTTCCCCTGGACCGACCCGGCCCTGGGCAACTGCTCCTACCTGGACTCGTGCAGGCACATGAAGGTGGGTCGGGGTATGAGGTGTTGGGGTGGCGTGTGAGTGAAAGATGTGAGGGTTTCTTCTCTGAGACAAGGCTGAGGGGCATGGGGGGTTCTCGGGCAGCACCTGGTCAATGCAACTCCACGCCGCCTATGTCACCACATGAAGCTTATTGCACCCTGGGGGCAGCCATCCTCAACTGCTGCGAGTGGGAGGGTGGTTGCTGGTTCCCTGGGTGCACCCTGTCCGGCTGAGGGGTCCTTCGCACTGACAGACCTTCCCCCGGGCGAACTGCGCCTGCTGGGGCACCTTCCGTCCCACGAAGGCGCGGCTACCAGTCCGGGCTGTGTGGTGGTAGAGGCGTGCTTGGTGCTGGCACTCACCCGCCTCCTCTTTCGAGACGCAACATGTTGCCATGCTTAGTCTTTTGCTGCTCCCTGCTCCACTGTTGCAGACATGCAAGTACATCCACTACGAGCTGGATGACCGGCCTGACGTGCCGCACCACATGGCGGTGGTTGCAGCATCCCAGCAGAAAGGCGTGCCCAAATACCTGCAGGTGGGTGGGGTCACCTTGGGCTCTTGTTGCAGTTCCCCAGCAGAGCAGAATGGCAGTTGAGTGGCACAAGGGAGGTTTGGTCCGGGCAAACATTACTCGCTGACTACTTTGAGCTGGAATGGGTGTTGGGTGCTGCTGGGTGGGGGGGGGGGGGGG
>BBXU01001898.1:0-12283 GCA_001598975.1 Parachlorella kessleri
CGGCGGCGGGCAGCGGCCTTGAAAAAGGTGATCGGGTCGCTGGCCGAGGTGAATCGTACACCTTTGAGCTGCAAAATGGCCTCGGGGTGTGGCGGCCAGCAGCGGCCGCCTCTGCTGCCCCTTCTGCCGCCACTGCTACACTTGCCGCCCCCTGGCAGCGGCCTGCTGCCGCGTGGCTGCCTGCCGGCGAGCTGTGGCACAGCCTTCATGGACGTCTAACCCAATGACTCAGCGCCCTCAGCCACCCGCAGGCCCTGGAGGAGCCTCAGTGGATCAACTGCGACGTGCGCACCTTTGACATGACGCTGCTGGGCAAGTTTGGGGTCATCATGACTGACCCGCCCTGGGAGATCCACCAGGACCTACCCTATGGCACCATGGCGGGTGGGTCTCAAGGGCAGACGGAGGTTTAGAGAGGGTGGCGCCTAGCACTGCCAGACTCGTGCATTTCAGTGGTGCAGAGTGTAGTGGGTGCTGGCGGGCAGCAGCGGGTACAGGCAGCCATCGCCCCAGCGGCTGTGCCCCACTGACCGTACCCAACTTCAACTAGGGTATAGCTGGCCTGTCCCACCTTCCAGTGGGGTGTTTACACGAGCAGGACAGCTGCGTTGCAAATCAATGGGCCGGCGGTTGTGTTGCAGATGATGAGACGCGGAATCTCAACATTGGGTGCCTCCAGGACGAGGGGGTCATCTTTGTGTGGGTCACAGGTGAGGGAGTCGGCCCTGTGCAACAACGAGTAGCGCCTGAGTTGTGCTGAGGCTTCCCCCTTTGCCAGTCTGCACATGTGCCGGGCCTGGATCTTTCTGCAGCAGAAACAGCCAAAGTCATTCACTTGGGAGCTTGTGTGCTTCGCCCATGGCCCAAACAGCTGCTCATTGCTAGCCGTGGGGCGTGTGGTCCGTCTCCAATCCTGCAAGCCAAAAGCATCTTTTGCCCCCGGTCATTGACTGGTGTCGTGTGCTTGGCCCTCGGGGTCACATGCGGCACTGCTGCAGCTTTTGCACTGGACCCCTGGGCAGTGTCTTCTCTGCCTTATCCAATCACAGGGCCAGACTGGGCCACGTGTGCGCCATGACATGCTGCTGCACCTGCCCCGGGGGGCCCTGTAAGCCGTGCATAAGCTCCCTAATTGCCCAGTCTGTCACCCCCTGCCAGCTGGCTTGCACGCTTGCCTTTTGTCCACATGCCCGCACATTTTTGCTCTTGCCCTGTTTTGCAGGCCGCGCCATGGAGCTGGGCCGGGAGTGCCTCAAGCTGTGGGGCTACAACCGGGTGGACGAGCTGATCTGGGTGAAGACCAACCAGCTGCAGGTGAGGAGCTGGTGACTAAAGGTGATGCGCTCCCCCACTCCGCTCCTCAAGCATATGTATCAGCTGCTCCGGGCTAAACCAGTTGCAGGAAATGAGCTGCCGTAACACGACGTAGTCCGGTGATGTGTCCACAACAGCCCCAGGCGGGCGCACCTGCTGGCCGGGGTCCCGAGCAAGTGGGTGGTTCCCATTGGGGGTGACCGGGGGCAAGGGCTCGGTGAGGGAGCGCAGCTGGGCCAGCAGGAACCCAGTTGTAGGTGAATAGCACCGGGATGAGGGACAGGTGTCCGGCCTGCCTGCCTGCCTGCCTGCCGCCCTGGGCCTGCAGCTGCAGGTGTGGTCTTACCCAACCCCTCTTATGCGTCCCTTGCGTGCTGCAGCGCCTCATCCGCACGGGGCGCACGGGTCACTGGCTGAACCACAGCAAGGAGCACTGCCTGGTGGGCATCAAGGGCAGCCCCGCCATCAACAGGAATGTCGACTGCGACGTGGTGGTGGCTGAGGTGAGAGCTGCCATGTGGGGGGTGCAAGTCTCCCAAAGGCTGCGGTTATTGGCTGTGAAAGGGGGTACCGGTGTGATTGGTGCTGGCATGGTGAGGCTCAACCGTGCCGAAGGCAATGCCAGCTGGGCAGCAGGGGAATCTATCACCAACACAGTGCGAAGAACGCCACGCTGGCTTGAGGTGTGCAGCCGTTCTACCTCTAACCTTTGGAATTTTGGTACAACTGGTTTCACAGAGGCGCCTAGGTTTGTGAATATCTTAGTCTAGGTGGCCCTTCTTAGGCTCTATAGCTTGTCATGTGCTATTCACAAGTTGCCTGGTTTGGGTTGCAAGAACACAAACTAGGCTGATCATAGCAGGTGCTTGTCTGTCGCTACCGGTGAAGCGCGGTGTGGTGACGGCTAGGTGAAGGCTGTTGGTGGCAGTGCACAACACTTGCTTTGCCCAGGCAGGGGCTTGAGAAGCTGGCCTTGACCCCTGAAGGCACCTAATCATGGCTTGGGCAGGGCCTGAGGCATTCAAGCAAGTCTTGTGAGATGAGGGCCACTCCTGTTGGCTGCAGGTGCGGGAAACCTCCCGCAAGCCGGATGAGATGTACCCGCTGCTGGAGCGGCTGTGGCCAGGCACCCGCAAGATCGAGATATTTGCACGCACACACAACCTGCGCCCCGGCTGGGTGAGTCACTGGTGCCTGGGTAGGGGAAGCAAGAGTGCTGGGGCTGAGGTGGGTGGGTAGGTGGGTGGTGATATCTGGGTTGGTTGGTAAGCGGCATGCGAGTGTGCGTGTGCACCCAGGGGACAAGCTTGCGTGCAGGACCTATGCAGTCTTCCTGACCTTCTAGCAGAGGCAGTATCATTCTTCGACAATCACACCATGCCCCCCCTCCCTCCACCCATCCTTTCTGCAGGTGTCTCTGGGCAACCAGCTGGACGGCACTCGGCTGATGGATCCCGAGCTGAAGGCGCGGTATGAAGCCAAGTATGGCGCTGTCAAGACCTAGTCCGTAGCCTTCATTCTCGGGCGGGCCTAGGATAGCGGCCACAGCGGAAGCGGGAGCACGGGTGGCAGGAGCTGCAGGATGACCCAGCCAGCGTGCTGCACAGGGGTCCGAGTTTGTGGGGGGGGGGGTGTCCCTGTAGACCTACAGTGACAGGGTCATGCCATGCATGAACCTGGTTTAGACTGGGCGAGTCCGACTGAGAGCAGGCGCCAATCAATGCCCTGGGGGGCCCGTGCCCCGTTTTCCAGTCACAGCAGCGCACAGTGCCAAGCACAAGTATGCCCAAGGGGCGAGGCTTGTGTGCACTTCTGGCGCATATCCCTTGCAGCGTGCGCATGCACTGCTGGCAGCGAGTATGGACCCTGCTCCAGTAGTAGTCTAAGTGGTGGCTTCAACTGCTTGGCGGTGTCAGGTGATGCTGTCTGACACTGGCTGGTGTAAGGTCAGCGGTCCTGCACAGCCAGTCCTGCCCTGGACCTTTCTGGGCGGGGGCACAGGTGCAGGTCCGCCAGGGTGCAATGTAACAAATTCCACTCACTGTGGCACCAGCGGCCCCCGGGTTGCATCGATGATCGGGACCTCAATACCGTTTTTGTCGAGCAGCTGCTGCTGGGCCGGCTGGTGGCTGGCCAATCGGCAAGCACTACTCCCAGGTTAGGGAGGCAGGCAGGCCTAGCCCACCATCCCAGTCCGCGAGTACGTCACTGTCCCGCATCCAGTCCGGACACCAGCGTCTCGTGTGATGCTGGACCCTTGCGGGCTCCCTGGCCACAATAGGGCTTCGTGAGCTGCATCACGCATCAAACCCTGCACGAGTCAAGTGGAATTTGCGCCCGACCTCAACTCAGGACAGCGCGGCGGCTTGCCGGTGATTAAGCAGCCGCCTGCAGTACCACCCGAGTGAAAGTTGCAGCAAACCAGCCAGCCTCCTTGTGTGTCACAGTGAGAAGATTTTGTCAGCAGCCCAGGTAGTGGCACCTCACGACCAGCATCCGACCACAGGTGATCCCTCGTTCGGGTGCGGAGGCTGGTGTAAAGAGGCCCGTAAGAAGTCACTAGGTCGGTATGCGCGCATTGGACAGCTTGCTACGGTGCAGAGGCATCGTATTGCCGTCTCGTCACAGGCTTTGGACCGCTTGTGCGGTGGAGCACGACCTCGCCCATACCAGTGCTGCTCACAGCTCTGTGCGGTGTATCGCAGCGTGTGTGCCTGTTGCAGTTTCGGACCTGGTGCAACTGCAGCTTGCAGGTCGCACTCTGAGAGGTCAGATAGCAAGGGGCTTTCCGTCCTTGTTTATACGCTCACCTGACCGCCGCTGCGAACTGACTCCCCACCTGCAACGTGAATAGGTGACGACAATGACGCACCTCAAGGCAACCACCGGTGGTACCAAGCTGCTGATCCTTGCCGTCCTCGGTGGCTGGCTGACCGCGGCTTCGGTGAGGATAACCGTAGATACTGTACTGGTAGCTGCTGCACTCTTGCGCTCCGAGGCTTCCAAGGACTCAGTTTCTGCAGTAAGGAACCTACCAGGATCTCCAGGCAACTCCTGCATAAATTCCTTAGGGGTGCAAGGACCATCGTTGCCATTTTTTATTGCCTCCCTTGCTCCTGTGTAGAGCTTGGAAGAGCAACTGGTGGGTAGGAAACCTGAGTGAGACTGCACAACTTATTCAACTGTTGAGGCCGTGTTCTCCACTGCCTTGCATCGCCCCCTCCCTCTTAAACCGGCCACTGCAAGCCATTGTGTTGCAGGCCCTGAAGGCATGCACCAAAGATGGCGATTGTGCTACGGAAGGTCAGCTAGTGCCCTGCGGATATTGAACCTGATCCGCGTCACGAGCCATATTGAACCCAATGTAGTACCCAATAAAGGAAGCTGTGTTGACCCGCATTTTATGGCGTACAGTTTAAGCAGTCCATGTGGTGCTGACCCAAGCAGAAATACACGTGTATGACATCTTGCCCTCTTGAGCCTCCCGACACTCACCCCACCACACATCGTCTACCACAGTTTCCTGTTCCAGCGTGCTGTTGGCAGACGAACCCACACTGTGACAATCCCTCTCTGCCTACTGTGCAGGCAACTGTGATAAGTGCCTCAATGGCTTTTGTGCCGAGTGCACGACCAGCACGGCCGTCTGCCCCGGGAGATACGGGGGAGATGCGGCCTGCTATGTGTGCTCCATGGGAGGCACTTCGGGCAACCTTAACTGCCAGGGCTGCGCTACCCAGCAGATCAACGGCGGCAACTGCTGCAAAAACAACAAAAAGGGCACATGCAACAACGGCGTCTGTGTGGTGAATGGCAATGTTGCGTGCGACCCAGTCATCTCCGGCTTTGATGGGCAGGTATTCGAATTTCACGCGACTGGCGACTACAGCCTGCTGGCCACCGAGGACTGGAAGGTAGGCTAATGAAGTCATGTGCAATCCAGTCATACATGGGCACCTCACATACGCAAGACACGGTTGTTGTGCCAGTTGAGTGCGCATCACCCTCCCGTTGCCTCCTTAACCATAGTGCCCACATGAGGGACTCTGGGATAAGCCCCATGGATTCCATGACTATGCTGGCGCCAAGCGTGCTTTGGCTCAAATTGAGGACGTTCACATGGTAAACCCTATGGAGAACCAGTGCAGTCTTCTTTCCCACAGAACTTTGCACTATGCAGTGAGCTACATCTTCATACGCCAAGCAGGTGGAAGCAACTTTCTCAGATCCCTATGACGGCAAGGGCGACGAGAAGAAATCCCTGACTTCTTCTGTACGAGTTACTGCCCCCAATGGTGCGTCGCCAGTTAATTGCTCGGCTCCACAGTGGTCAAGTTGAGCTGCATCATAGCGGTCCTTGTGAAGGGGCGGCCCTTGATTTTTCAGCCTTTGTTGACGTGCTGATCGTGCACACCTGCTCTTGGTACGTCATGCGTGGTAGGATCAGCATTCCGTGGACTTCCATGCCGGCTGTGAGCAACCGTGGTCGTCTTCATAGCTCACACCCCTGGCCGGTGCCCGCATTTGAGACTCGTTGCACTCCTCAGGCTGTGCAGGCAAGCCTGGCATATTCATTCGTCATAATGATAAACTAACAGAACAACAATATTGCATCTGTTGGCAAGAGCGCTCTGTGTGTCAACTGTTCATGCGTGTGCGCGGTGCAGGTGAGAGTGTGACCTGCAGCCTGGAATTCCTCGCTGAAGACGCCAAGTTGCAGAGTGAGTGGCTTCTCAACGACAGGACTCACATCGGGCATGAAAGGGAGGTGGCACACTGACTCCAATACGCCACCTTGCTGCCTCTCTGGTGAACTGTGCCACCCTCGTTGGGGTCTGATTACTTATTGCAGTGGCCATCTTCAAGTCATGAGTAACCGATACGTGGGGAATCAACTATGAAGTTGAGCCCGACTATCAAACGCCTGGGTGGATGCAAATAGCGCAGCTGCAGTGTGAGGGTAACAACATAGGCTTGGTAGGGCATTCTGCAAAGGCTGCACTACTCACACATGTGCAGCTTAGGATGGCCTCTGCAAGTTCTAGGTGCGGTGCCTTCTCCCCGCCTTAAGAGCCCACACACACAAGTAGCGCTTGTCTCTCACTACAGTGTCAACTACTGCTGGCGATGACTCCCGGGTTGCACCGGTCCTGGAAGCTGACCCAAAGAAGCAACACATCACCCTTGGGCAGATGAAAGCCTCTTTGGGTGAGGCACTGCTGGTCAGCGCAACAACTGCGAAGTGTGAACACAGTTGATGTGTGCAGTGTGGGCTCTCTCTGTGCTGGCCTCGCAGGCTGCGTTACCCCACCAGAAACCCCCCAACTTATTTACTTTGTGCGCAAGTATGTCCCTACTCATGCCACACCGTTGCACTCATGACTGCTGCGCACTATATGATGTGCTCAGTTTTAGCCTAAGGGTCTCCAGGATCAGGGGTAGTACTCATCAGCTACAACTTGGCTCACCAGACTGCCCCTACTATGCCATACGTACCTGCTGTGCAGCCCCCATGGACCTTCCGGGCCTGGCCCAGTGCACTATCGGCACCCCCAAGTTCACCCTCACCGTCAACCACGTGTCTGGGGCCGAGCAGGCCGCCCTCTTCCCCAATGTGGAGGCCTGGGCTGCCAAGTTCACCTGGTAAACACTTCAGAACAATCCATGTTAAGCGAACCTAGCACTTGCTTGCAGCTCGCTGCCTTGCTGATAAAATGGAGGCCTGGTCAAGGCACCTCGCCTTGCTGACCTGCCAGGTCAGGTGTGCAGATGGGATGGTGAATGCATTGTGGGCACACTGAAGCGCCCTCATGCCGCTGCACTACTGCCTCCTTCACCTCCTTTCAAGACGCTCGAGGTTGACCGACAGCTAACTCTGCATGGTCATTCTCGGATGGTGGGAGCAGTGCTGCATGTGTTCGTGTCCGTGCTTGTTGCAGGCTGGACACTGGGTTCGAGCTGAAGGCGCCCCTCACCCCGCCTGTTACCGGCGTCATTGGTGAGTTTGCTTTCAATTCCGTTGACTTCTACTGTTTTGATGTTGCCTGGTCTCCGCTATCCCGCACTGCTGACTAGCTTGGAGGGCCACTTCCTCACGCTGTCGTAGACCGACTTAAAACAGACATGCCTGCCAACCTGCGGTGATAGCGCCGGCATGGCTGCTTAGGTGTCGGTGTGGGTGGCTTATGAAATGCCGATGGGCGCAAATGTGGCATGCTGGCTGGGGCTAGGGGGCAACAGGTTCTGTTCTCCTAACTGGCACCACATTTCCCGCACACCATGATGCCGCAGGTGCCACCTATCCTGTCCGCACCCCCGAGGACCTGATGCGCCCCGACAGCGCCAGTGCCGCTGCCAAGGGCGCTGCAAATGTGACCGGCCGACGCACCCTTCTGGGCCAGGAGGCCCCCCTCACTGCGGGGATGCAAGTTGAGTTTCGTGAGCTGCACTGGTTTGGTCCCGGTCGCCGCCTGGTCGGCACCTGCGAAGCGTGAGCAGCGCCGAAGATGACTCATCCAGGAGTGCAACAACTCGACTTGAAGGTTGTACAGGTGGTGGCCTGGGCGAGGTGGGGCTGACTGGGCTTGAGCGCTTGGGACTATGGCTGACAGCAACAGTACTGCTGCGGCACGGAAATGGTGCGCCAGGTGCAGCTCGCTGAGTAGGCAGTCAAGCAGGTCTGGCTGCTAATGGCCAAGGTATGAGAAATTAAGATGATTTGCGTTCGCGGGCGTGCTCAACTGCTACAACAGGTGGACAAATTAACAGGCGTGCTGCCTGGGCTCTATGATTCCACAATGTGATCACATTGACCTGAAGTGCTGTATGGGGTGTGGCTGTGCATGGTTCGTCAAAATCACAATTATGCTGTCCTGAGTAACCTGCTTGTTGGCAGTATGCCCCCGTCTACCACATAGATAAATTTGCCAGTCTGTATCACCCCTGCAAGATCGCGTAGATATTCTACAGGACCTCCGGTTGTTGTATCTTGGTCCACTGCTGCTGAGCGAAAATACTGATGTTGAGCGAAGATTCTTGAGAGATCAGATCTGCCTGTGTGCACACCCGCGTGATATCTGAGAGTGTTATGGGATGCATTTGTTCCCTACTTCTGGTATAAGGGCGGGCCCTGGCAAGTGTGTGGAGGGGCATGTACTAGTATATTTTATGTTCACATCCGTTTTCCTACTTGCCAAGTCACAGTGTGAGTAAGACTGGCCGGGTATTGAAAGGCAACCTGTGCTGGCCTGGAGGCCCAAGTTCTTGCTGGTTGTCATCCCAGCTAGCTAGACATTGTGTTGGATAGGCGGCTGCTGTGATATGTACGCAGGTTTGAAAAGGCGTTCACTCATGAAAACAACGTCTGTCACCCTTGAGAGCTGTGTAAGTAATTTTTTTATTGCTACCTCATGAGGCACTCCCAACTGCAATGCACTCCCAAGTCTCACTAGCAAGTCGGTTGTGCAGGGCGGATGCTACACACAGCAAGAGGCAAGAGGCTGTCAGTACACAGCCACGGTGACGTGCCACGTCAGTCTCCTTGCAGGCGCCACCAATCTTGCCTGGGAAGCATGTAGGTCGCTCAGAATGCTGAAGGTATGCAAGGAGGGCTGAGGTGGCCAGGTGCGTTCGCCGATTGTGCCGAGCTGTATGTGCGATAGCGTAGACGCTTCAGGTCCCCCGCTTACTGCGCAGTAAGCGTGTGTTGATCCGCTGCTTTGTCAGCTGAATATATAACCGCCTGCATCCCTGGGCCAGGACCAGTATCGAATGACCTCATGGTACCTGTACCATCACACTTGCTGCCAAGATTGCAGTGCTGCTCAGTGCTTCCTGCGTTGGCCCTTACGAGCTGCACCTTGTTTCCTGCACACTGTGAACATATGAGCCACTGGTTGCTGCTCTCCATTTTTCAGCCGCATGCTTCCCCTCGCTTCGTCGGTACAAGCCAGCTCAGCATGCTGAATAGGCTGTACCCGCCTTACCAGCAGATCCGCACATAAAACTCTGCGTTGCACCAGGCGCGGCTCATAGGGGACATTTCCAAGGAAGCAGCACCTACAAGGGCACCGGAACAGGTGAAATGTGACATGATCTGTGGGCCGTACACTCCTACCTAGGGCTTCTCCTGCGGTGCCCTCATGCGTCGTTCTATTAGACTGCGGTGCCAGTCACAAACTGATAGGTTTCGAGAGGGACGAGGTTCCTCTGTCTGGCTGTCATGGGGCGTGCGTCCGGGTATGTTTGTACGAGTGCCTTCTTCCATGAGGTTCCTTGGCGTTTCTATCGGCCTGTATTAAAGTGAGTTTTCAACTTGAAGGCATGCGGAAGTGCGGTGCAACCCTGCTGGCGCCGTGGCTGGTGCTGGCTGTTCTCGGCAGCAGCATGACCGTAGCGATTGCGGTACGTACATGATCGGCACCTCGCAACTTGTAAAGTTTGGAACACGTATCTCTCCAGCACGTTGGCCTCCTGTGAAGCTGAGGTGCACTTTCACGTGCAAGGACTTCGTGGGCAGGCGCGCGCGGAAAAGTTTATTGATGTCACTGTCTTGATGTCAACGCCAAGCACGGTACTGCAGGCTTAGCTTGTGTGGCACTGGGCTGGTTCTCTTCACCAGAACTCCCCCCTTTGATCTGCGTTCATGTGTAGGTTTCGGTGGTCAATGACCCAGTCATCACTGGCTTTGATGGCCAGGTTTTCGAGTTCCACTCGACTGGAGACTATAACCTGCTGCAAAGTGGGGATTGGAAGGTGGGAAAAGACCTGGGGCACTACTGTTTGGTTGCAAGGGAGCATGCCCTTTTGCGCCTCCTTGCTTGGACAGCCACCGTGGACATGGTATATTTAGCATGAGTCAACTGCCACCCCTCACTATGTGATGAACCATGTCTACGCATCTTCTAAGTATATATGAGTGCCTCACCTGCATCAAAAGCGATTACCATATTGCTGTAATGACTGACGGCTTCATCACTCGTGTAGGTGGATGCCACCTTCCTGGACCCGTACAATGGGAAGATGAATGGAGAGAAGTCCCTTACTTCTAGTATTCAAGTCACTGCCCCCAATGGTGGGTGCTAGACGTATAAGTTGCAACATGCTTCCAGTTTTCCTGTACATATATTGGCCCTGCCATTCACGGGCCGGCAGCGTCATTGCCACTTTGCGAGGTAACCGAAGTCATTGTGGACTTTCTGCCTGCTGTCAAGGCTGTGTGAGAATGGAGACAAGCTTTCGAAGATCAGGGTTGGCGATACGTCCACAAGTTGGTTATGCGCTGCAGGCGAGCGTGTTGGCTGCACCTTGGCCACTTTGGCTGAGGACGCAAAGTTACAAAGTGAGTACCTCCCGACCACATACCTCCTGGAAGTCTGCTTCTGCTAGTTGGGATGCTTTACCAGTGTCCACTTGTATGGAACGATATCGTGTCGGGTGAAACACCCTGCTTGACTTTTACTTGAGCACTGCTTGCACATTTGGGGTGGTGAGTGAAAGTGGTCCACACCTCGTCCTCCTAGGCCCCTGAGGACCCAGGGAAGCATTTGCCGTGGATGCCCCGCAGTGATCACTACGGCTGTTGATGGCTCTACTTCTGCGGCTGTGATGGCGCCCGCCTCACAAAAGCAAGCCGTCAAGCTTAGCGAGATGGAAGCAGTCCTTGGTAAGTGATCGCCTCCCTCGGTTTGCCCTCTGCTTTTCTTATAATGGTGGAAGGGAGGGGGGGGGCGTGTTTGCTGATTGTATACGTGCGAAGCTATGGTGTGTTCTATTTGCTCTGTCATGGCAGGGCTGCACAGTCACGCACGGTTGGAGGCCATTGCTTACTAGCCTGTCTCTGTCCCAATCCACCCGCTCTCCATAGGGAGAAGATTACACAGACGCTATTTGGGCCTCACCTCTGGGCTTATGCGGAGGCCAATCAGTGATTGCTGGTGCCTGAAACTTGAGTTCACAACACCAAGTCTGTGTGTCCGTGCCATGGGGCCTGGGACAGCGGCAGTGGCTAGGACACGGAGAGCCCCTGCGCTAATACAACAGCAGCGGGTTTCTCACCAAACTAGTGTGGTATCATTTCCCCCTCCCAGCAAGGCCAAAACTAGCAAGCCCCCAGGTTCAACCCCCGTTCAATGGTGCATCATAAAGGACCCTTAGTGCAGTGTATCCCATGGCGGGTGTCGCGAGTAATGCAGGCACAACAAATTATATGTTGTGGCCGCCGCTCTGCAGCCCCCATGGACCTGCCTGGCCTGGCTCAGTGCACCATCCACACCCCCAAGTTCGCCCTCATCGTGACCCATGTCTCCGGGGCTGAGCAGGCTGCTCGGTTCCCCAGTGTGGAGGCCTGGGCTGCCAAGTTCACCTGGTGAGTGAC
This sequence comes from Parachlorella kessleri, assembly GCA_001598975.1. Lineage (NCBI taxonomy): Eukaryota > Viridiplantae > Chlorophyta > Trebouxiophyceae > Chlorellales > Chlorellaceae > Parachlorella > Parachlorella kessleri. The sequence goes on from BBXU01001898.1 coordinate 11,690, forward strand.
TGGATGGGAACAAGGCCCCCTTGGGGGTCTTTCTTATTGATGAATAAAGATGGCAAGTGTACTGCCCAGCATACCTGGCAGGCCGCTAGCAAAGACGTGCTATGTGATTTTTGCGGGCAAAAACTCTAGCGCTTAACTGTAATGCTCACGGCGATGGCTACTTGTTGAGCTTGCCAACGATAACATTGTGGCAGCAAATAAAGGAACCAAGCACTTCATGTTATTGAGCATGACCAAGCGGATGGCCGTCCATGTGCGCAGGAAAGGGCAAGGGCAACTTGTGATTTCAACCTTCATCAATGGGTGTGCTGCCCTGGTGCCTCTTTATAAATGACTCCCCCTTGCTACAAATACTAAGCGGTTCTCGTGCTAACTCACCCTTTGACATACTCCTGCAGGCTGGACACGAACTTTGAGCTGAAGAGCCCTCTCGCCCCTCCCGTCACCGGCATCCTTGGTAGGTGTCCTACATTTAGCTTGTTAATCCTCGCTTCATTTCGGTCCTCCGCCAGTAGCTGATGACTGATGGCACGACTGCTCTGGGGAGATAGGCTGGCCACAACGTAGGAGGGGGGGGGGGGGGTGGGGGGGGGG
>BBXU01001900.1:0-68124 GCA_001598975.1 Parachlorella kessleri
CACACTGTGCGGCATGTAGCACGCACGCACGCTGCTGGTGTGAGGTGGGGCGTCAACCCATTTGATGGGGTGGGGTGGCTGATCCCCTAACCCCACGTATACCAGGGTAGGGTCGCCAAGCAAACCCGCTATTCAGGACCCCCACTGGGTATTGTTTTGAATGCCGTGAGCCGCTCTCATACTTAAAAGAGCCGGGATTCCGTTCAGCCTGAAAACGGTATGGAAAGCACATACCTTCATCAACGACTGCTGCTCTAGCAAACCTTTGCTGAATGCGATTTTCGGACGAGAGCTCTATACGTCCGGCCGCCATCCGGAACTTATTCGTACCATGAGTCGGCGCCCCCTTCAAAGAAGTTGCAAGCGGACTTGGCTTTCATGCCTGTTGCTCGCACTGCCGTTGCATCGGGCAGGCGTCCCAGAGAGTGTCATTTGGACTTCACAACCAAATCCTTCCCAAACTTGCCGCTGGTACGACTAGCAGTACGCTGGGTGTACAGCATCTGCAAGCGGACTTGGAGGACCTTCTGTCGGACATGATCAGTTGTTTTGTAAGTTGGTACTCCTCCCACGGGCGAGAAGGCTGTAGCTTGATTGTCACAGCAAGGACTGAAGCGGCCGTCAGACAGAGGATCCATCCATGGTATGAGTAGTACGAACGCGGCTGGCCAGCTCAGCTTACAGCCTCAATAGGAACCTCGCTGGGGTGTTACCAGCAAATAACAAAGGAACGATAATCTGGGCGGCGCACCTGGGGTCTCACTGCACTGCAGCGCAGGGACAGGCTGAAGTGAAGAGAACAACGAGCAGGTGACGCAGGTGAGGCTGTATGTTAGGGCTTTGGGTTGCGGTCGTCTGCGCACATGCTAGAAGCCTGAGCCACAATATCCGCCTTGTGTGGTGTCACACTACTACTGAGGAGGGCCCCGGTGCACACTGACTGACTCGCCTGTCGGCGTGCTGGGATGGAACAGTTGTGCGTGCTTCGTGGCCTGGAGGCGGATATCCATCGATTGGCCAGCAGGGTGTCGTCACTCCACTGCTGCATCTTTACAGAGAACCTGCAATTGCAGACATGGCCAAAGCAACTGTCCTCCTGATGCTGACTGTCCTCGGCGCCAGCATGATGTTGACGAGCGCGGTAGGTATACTGCTGGCGGAGAACTATACCTGCGTATATCATACCCACGGCTTTTCTACTGTCTTGGGCATGGTCTTGGGATCCGGCTGGACGTTGTCCAAGGGTTTCGGTACAAGCGGTGGTCCACACTGCAGTATACACCTTAGTGCCAGGCTTGGGTGCGCCTTGCACGCGCTTCTTTCGCTAACTTGGTCAATAAAGTTGCCTAGCACCTGTAATTGGTTCTTGCTTTTGGTGTGGTTCGCAGGATGCTCCCTCCGTCATCAACGACCCTTTGTGACAGGCTTCGATGGCCAGGTCTTTGAGTTCCATGCTACCGGAGAGTTCAACCTGCTGGCAACAGAGGAATGGAAGGTGGGTATCAGCGGAACCAGCACTACTGCCTGTGTTACCATACCTCCGGCGTGGCACCTGCGCCCTAACGCCTTATTCGTTGGGCACAGCTGGGGTGAATGTTATCGGTTTGGCGGCCTGCAGCATACTCCTTGGCATTTACCTTCTCTTGTTGTTGTGTTGATTGGTTTGGTCAGTCGTTAATACATGACAACTCGTAGGGCCGTATTGGTTAGTCGGCATGGTTGCCAGGAGTTCCACTGGTGCAGACGGCTCTCTCTGTGCCACGGCATGTTACCCCCTTGCATTGCCGGTTGCAATATTTCTTTCGTTGTTGCTGTGCCGTATCTTACAGGTGGACGCCACTTTCCTGGACCCCTATGACGGCAAGGGAGCTGAGAAGAAGTCGCTGACGTCAGCTGTGCGAGTCACCGCCCCCACGGGTGGGTGGCCACAATGGGGCGTCGCTTGCTCACTTTGGCTGTAGCATCCCTGCTGCTGCTTCCAATACCCAGCTAGGCACCCAAGCCTTCCTGCGTGTACAGTGTTGCCTATGCCTTCCGTGCTCGTCGCGTGTTTATCTACCCTTTTGCTCTGCTAACTAGCACAAAACGAACTTCCCATACTGCTGTCTGGGCCCTTGCTGTCACGTGCATCCATAACTTTCTTATAAACCTAAGCTTTCCTGTTCACAAATTTTGTGATCGAGCAGCACCCACTTGAAAGCTGGCACCTGAGGGGCCTCCTTGCCTGTCCGCGACGAGCATTGGTGCACGCTGGACTTTGGCTCAGGCCTGCTCACGAATCACCATATTTTGCAGGGGAAAGCATCACCTGTGCGTTGGAGTCCCTTGCTGCCAATGCTACACTCCATAGTAAGTACCCCAAACAATGGCATTCACCGTCAATGGCTGATATTATGGGGCAGCTACCTATCCGCCAGCAAATAGCAAGCTGGCTAGATAGCTGGCTCATCATATTGACTGGGTCAAATATGCAGCCATTTTGGAGCCCCAGGGCCCTGCCTTGCCCAGCAAAGGTACATAGCACCTGTAGTAAAGTGGCATTAGTTTAAGTCCTTCTAGGGTTCAGCGCAACGAGCATGGGAGAAGGCTGGCAATGCTGGTGCTGCAGTGACCACTGTGACTGCTGATGCCACCTTCACGGCCGTCATGATGCCCGCCACCAAGACACAGAGCGTCAAGCTTGGCCAGATTGAGGGATCCATCGGTACAGGCAAGGAGGATGCCTGCCTAAGGTGTTTTATGTGGGTTCCTTATGTGACAGCATAACACCCAAGCTTGGGCCAATTTCAGTGTTGTCCATGGACACTTCACAAAGGGTTGCCGACTGCTCCATGGCTGCTGATGACGTTTGGCGGCATTTCCCCACTATTTGACTGGCAAAGATTGGGATGCATGTGGAGGTTTCAGCGGTGTGTCATACAAGTACGCTCAAGCTCAGGGGCTCACATGTGCTTTGCAGCTACCATGACCCTCCCGGGCTTGGCACAGTGCAGCATCCACACCCCCAAGTACACCCTCACCGTCAACCACGTCTCTGGGGCAGAACAGGCGGCACGTTTCCCCAATGTGGAGGGCTGGGCTGCCAAGTTCACCTGGTGAGTGTGGTCACGCCAAACAACACACCTAAACTGATCCCATGGTGAAGTTGGCGCCTCTGTGGAAGTGGCTGACCTCCAGCAGTCCTTGCGATTAGTCACTTATTGGTAAGATTACTCGCTAGCTACTTGGGCCTAGCCATATGGCTTGCAAGCAGTCTGTACGTGGTGAATGGCTGGGCTGCTGCCGTCGTGCATCGTATGGTGGTCGACCTGCCCTGTGATGACCCCAAAAAAACCACTTTTCACGGTTACCCCAGAGAACTTTCCACATCTGAGGCGGTGCATGCTTTTGTTTCTTCTGCAGGCTGGACACCAGCTTCGAGCTGAAGGGGGTCCTCAATCCTCCAGTGACCGGCATCCTCGGTGAGAACTTGACATAGCTGACATGCGCTATGCCCTGCTACACTGCAAGGTAGCTTCAGCTAGCACATGCTAGTCAACTGTGGGCAGTGTAGCATGAGATAAGGTGGCCATCGGCGTCAGGCCTACTTGACGTAATACCCATGCGTAAAATCAAATAAATAAAGTTCCACCTCCTCCCTACGGTCCATTTTTGGGTTATTAGGGTTTAGGGTCCACTGGCGGCGTCGTTCGTTGCGGTTCCTTGGGCACCTGGGGCGTATGCCTGAGTCGCGCTTAGCTAAGTGCATCTTGTGGGCCACTCTGCCACTTGGGGTGGGGCGGCGGGGCCGGCTTGCCAACCCTTTGCTACCCCAGGTCTATGAGGAGCATCTGAAGCAGCTAGACTTGAGTGGGGCCAGACTGCAGCATCAGGACAAAATGAACGCTGAGGGCGGCTCGCGGGTTGCCTTCAATTGGCTAAGTGCTTGTGCTATGAAGGACACATGGAGGAACTTGGTGGGATAGACCTTTGGTTGTGCTTTTTGTTGGTTTCCCCGTCCGGACGGGGCGGTGCATGCCATTAAGCATTGGTACTTGGATCTTGTGGTTTGTGGGCATGGTACATCCTGGCTTTTTGTTGGCCCCACTTGGGGGACTCACGGCAGCATGGTCAGGTGGCGGTACGCTGTTAGACTAGACTAGACTCCCTACGGTCAGCCCCAACCCCGTTGACCCCCTCCGGCTCTCAAACCCGCCGCAGGCGCCACGTACCCTGTGAAGACCCCGGAGGACCTGCTCCGGGCCGCTGCCACCGCCGAGGGAGTGGCAAATGTGGCTGGGCGCCGCGCCCTGCAGAGCGGGCCCACCCGCGGGCTCCCCTTCACTGCCGGAGTGGAAGTCAAGTTTGGCGAGGTGCACCTGTATGGGCCCGGCCGCCGCCTGGCCGGCAGCCGCGAGGCATGAACCTGCTGAGGAGATGTTACATAATGCAGTGTTACTGTTACTTCACGCAGCCTGAGCGCTGTGGAGCACTGGTCGAATTGCGGTGAGTAATCTCATTTTCATGGTAGTACGCAATGCCGTCTCCTTTTCCAAGACTGGTTTGAGCTGATACTGTATAATGATCCTCTGTGTGGTGAAGTTCTGCACTTGCCTCTGACTGTAGCTCCTTGACCCAGCAAGTCTGGGCTCTCTGCAATCCGCAGTACTGGGTAGTGTGTCATGACTAGTGTGTCATAATGGTCATGCCGATGCTGCTTGAATTAACAAATTTGTACATACAGGTGTTCCAAAGTAACCTGGCAATTGATCCCTTCTCCCTCCTTTTGGCATCCTCTTGTCAAGCCAGCCAAGGTATGTGACTCTCTTTGATGTCATCTGCCAGTTTGTGTTTCATGTGTCTCTTGCCATGCACATCAGCTATGGTGTTGATCTTGCATCTGATTCATTTTGGATCTAACCTGCATGCTAGTCAGTCCGAGTCTTACCATGCATGAAGCTGAAGTCTACTATGGGTCTGACGGCTGTCCCTCCATTTGCCACGTGTGTGGTAGACTTGTCCATACCATGTGTGGTAGACTTGTCAGTACCATTGCTGGTACAACCATACCGTTGCTGGTACAATGGCCTGCCTATAAGAGCCTGTGTTGCCCCTTTGTTCCTTGGTTTTTGTCTTGACTTAGAGTTGCGGGAGTTGGAGTGCGTTAGCCTTGGCAGCGGCCTGAGTGCCTGCACGTGTAACGGCTGCCAACCTGTCCCTGTGGGCTCAAGCAAGAGAACCCCAGCGCAGGCCTGAGAGTGCCCGCTGTCGTTGAGAGATTGTGTAGGTGAAGCATCTCCAGTGCAAGTGTGAGACCAGCTACACACCTACCTCCCTTGATATACCTTGCAGACATCCTCTGGCAGTGCTAGCTTGAGAGGTTCTGCTCTCCATTGACAGTAAAGGACCTGGAACCTCCCTCAGCAAAGGCACCCCAAACGCGCAAAAATTTGCGGGCTGCGCCTTGCTTGGCGATCCCACCAGGGACTGTGAGCTAGCAGCGCCCAAGTCCCGCACCTTCTGAAGAACCTGAAGAAAAAGGCCACGTCACGGCCACGTCACAGCCACGTCGACGGTCTACGTCACCTTGTCTCAGGCACGTTCTCGATATGAGTACCGCCGATACCAGTACTGCAGGTTGTCCTGCTGCTCCCATCAGCCCCGCGACCTCCACGACCCATATTTCCTTGCAGCTCAAACGGTTTTCCGGGTCTTCTGATGAAAACCCAGAAGCTTTCCTGCGTCATCTAAGGTATGCCAAAGGTGCCAGCAGTTGGACAGACATCCAAGCGCTCTACTATGCAGGGTTACACCTTGATGGCAAAGCTGGCATTTGGTTCAGCAACCAGGAGTTTCCCACTTGGGATGCCTTTGAGCGAGCCCTTCTGGAACGTTTCGGTTTGGACCCTTCAAAGATGATCAGCGCCTTAAGCAGAAGGGTGCAAGGTGAGGAGGAATCTGTCCGTGACTTTGCAGACTCCCTGCGCACCTTGGCGCGTTGGTCCAGCAACAGCAATGTTGAGGGGATGCTGTTGCACTTCTTCTTGGAGGGCCTGAAAGATGAGGTCCGTGCCTTCGTGTGAACCCGGCGCCCCGTCAGCTTTGAGCAGGCAGTGTCAGAAGGCGAGTTTTATGAGGACAACTTTACCAACAGGATAGCAGTGCTCCCTTCTGTTGACTTTTGTTTTCAGGCGAGCCACGACCGAGCCCTTAAGCCTGCTAACAGGAGAACTTATGATGCCACTTCCAAAATGACCGCTGTTGTGGACCCTATTGACGAGCTTGCCAAAGAGATGGGTGAGTTGCGCTTGCAGCTAGCAGAGTTTCAGCACACTATGCGCCGTGATGCAGGTCCTGCTGCCAACCTTGTTTGCCACAACTGTGGCCAGTTAGGTCACCGCTGGCGAGATTGCACGGAGCCTCTCCGCCATTCTCTTGCAAGTGCTCATATGGAGAAGCCTGCATTTGAGGCTTACTATTGCTGCAGCCAGGAGCTTAATATGCACGAGAAGCACGGCCATACTGGAGCACCTACCCGCAGCGCCCCTGCCACTAGGCAGTTTCGGTCCGCCTCTTTTGGCTCTAAGAACCTCTCAAGTGTTTCGCAACCTAGGGTGCAAGCAGCCACTCCTGCGGCAGGTGGGTCTCAGCGTGTTTCATCTTGGGCCGCTTCTGCCCATGTGCAACCTACCGCTGTGCAGCTGCCAGGTCTTGTTCCTCTTGCAGCTAAGGTGCGGCGCTCTGCTGCACCGGTACACACAGCCAAGCTTGATGCTGCTCCTAAGTTTCCTACTTCGTGCTTGAAGCCTGGCTACAATGTGGTTTCCCAGCTGGAGAAGACCCCTGCTTTAGTGTCGGTGACTGAAGCTTTGCGCGCTTCGCCTGCCTACCGGGCGCAGGTGAAGGCCTTTCTGGATGAGACTGAGGCTTCTGATGGCAGCAATCAAGTGAGTTCTGAGCCAGCTCCCAAGGTACATCTTTATTCGCAGACAGAAGAGGCTTCCAAGCTTGGTAGCGTTAAAAGTGGTGCCTGCTTTGCTAGTGACGGCACCAGTATGAAGCGTGTCTCGCCCTTCCTGGATAAGCCGGCCCATTCCCCGCCTTGACCAGCGTTGTGAGAGTTTACTGCCACGTGTTTGGCTTACCTGTAGTTGCCATCGTGGACAGTGGTGCCTCCCACTCTGTGCTTTCCCAGCGGGTGGCCCGCAAGCTTCAACTCCTGGACCGCTTGGAGGAGATGTCTTCAACATTTGTTACAGCTAGTGGTGCTCAGGAGAAGCCTTGGGGCCTCCTCACGGGTGTGCCTGTTACAGTCGGTAAGCTCATACTGGAGATGGACATGCCAGTTGTCGGCGCCACTACTTATGGTTTGCTCCTTGGCAATGATTGGCTTATCCAATCCTGCTGCCATATGTCTTGGGATGCCCACAAGATGCGCCTCTTGGTGGCCCCTGGAGAGTATGATGAGATTGATTTCGACGTGGAAGGACAGCTAAGGGCTCCCTGCACCTTCAACCTGGAGGCCCGCTTAAGGCCGACAGCTGGCAGTGTTGACCTTCCACGTTCTGCAGAGCAGTCACCTACGGCTGCTTTGGGCGGCACCCCTGGACATCCTGCGTATATGATGGAGCTGGATGGTGGAAGGCTCACCACCACGCCACCAAAGGAGTCGAAGGTCAGTGTATCCGAGTTTGACAACACGTCTGGTGATGCCCCTGAAATGCCCTGTTCCAGGCTTTGGCCTAGCATGTTCTCCTCTGTCTGTTCCAGCTCTCGAAGGCGATCACCTTCTCGCCAGCGGATGCCTTTGCAGCCCCGTGCTTTCTTATGGCTGATAGCTGTTCTGCTCATTGTGCCAGCAACCGTTGCTAGTGTTCCAGATGCCGTGCCCTCAGCTTCTGTTTCTCCGCCCACGGTCGTGTGCAATGGCAGCCACACAACTTCAGCTCTGGAGCCACTGGCTATCGCGCATGACAGCCCGGGCACAATGCTGCATATTTGTGTTCCCTGGTTGCCCAGGTTGAATGCCAGGAAGTCATCACGTTCTATTCAAGCCTCCGCTCAAGTTTCCACCGAGGGTTTAGACTACCCCTTCAGCGGCAACATCAATATGGATGCTAGCAGCCACCCCACCTTTGGTGAGCTGCCAGTAGTATGTGTTCTTACCAGAGACCCGGTGGGCAGGATGTTAGCAGGTGGCCTGACCAAGTCTCTACCAGCAATCAAGTTGGATGATTGCTACACAGCAATGGGAGTGAAACCCGTATGGGGCAATGAGAATGAGTTATACATAGCTTGATAGCGCTTGCCAACTGTGGTAGAAAGTCTGTCCTCGGGCCCAGGTTTGAGAGGGGAATGGACACTTCCCCCTTTGTGGTTGAACGCTGCATTGACATGTGCAGGAAACTGACATTTGGGTGGCTTGGCAGCTCGGCTTCAGCATTTCAGCGCACGGAGCGCGCTTCCCCTGGGCGGCCGGATGACAGCTGTCAAGCCAGCCAAGGTATGTGACTCTCTTTGATGTTATCTGCCAGTTTGTGTTTCATGTGTCTCTTGCCATGCACATCAGCTATGGTGTTGATCTTGCATCTGATTCATTTTGGATCTAACCTGCATGCTAGTCAGTCCGAGTCTTACCATGCATGAAGCTGAAGTCTACCTATGGGTCTGACGGCTGTCCCTCCATTTGCCACGTGTGTGGTAGACTTGTCCATACCATGTGTAATAGACTTGTCAGTACCATTGCTGGTACAACCATACCGTTGCTGGTACAATGGCCTGCCTATAAGAGCCTGTGTTGCCCCTTTGTTCCTTGGTTTTTGTCTTGACTTAGAGTTGCGGGAGTTGGAGTGCGTTAGCCTTGGCAGCGGCCTGAGTGCCTGCAAGTGTAACGGCTGCCAACCTGTCCCTGTGGGCTCAAGCAAGAGAACCCCAGCGCAGGCCTGAGAGTGCCCGCTGTCGTTGAGAGATTGTGTAGGTGAAGCATCTCCAGTGCAAGTGTGAGACCAGCTACACACCTACCTCCCTTGATATACCTTGCAGACATCCTCTGGCAGTGCTAGCTTGAGAGGTTCTGCTCTCCATTGACAGTAAAGGACCTGGAACCTCCCTCAGCAAAGGCACCCCAAACGCGCAAAAATTTGCGGGCTGCGCCTTGCTATGACACTCTCACAAGTCCCCATGACTCTGGCAGCACACTTGATCGTATTTGCAGAGTGGCTCTTGTTATTTTGCGGTTACATGCACTCCCCGTAGATACATATGTCGACACTGCTGCCTGCGGCAGCTTTACCTGTTGGGCCTTCCCCTTGTCGTACCATTTGAGAGCTCGTCTCTTACTGGCCAAGCCATAATCTATTGGTGTCATTTACTTCTTCTTCGTGTTTAGGGCTAGTGAAGGCAGCTGCAAGGATCCTCCTCTGCCGAATGCTGGCCTATTTGTCAGGCAACAATACTGGTTTGGGTGAGCAGAGCCAGATGCATTTAAGATGCGTCTGCGGGAGCCTCAGTGAAGGGCTAGCAAGGACGCTTACCTTGTCCAGCTAAAGTGCAGCCCAGGCCTGGGTCACATACCCACAGATATATGCACGAACGTGCAAGGTTGCATATATAGCTTGTATTGGTTTATGTCATCATAACATGCATATCATGACAGCGAAAGTTAGACCTACTGCCAAATGAAGCCTGTGGCCAACCTGCAAATTATCCGATAGTGTGGAGCCACATGATGCAGACCAGCAGCCACCCATAGCTAAACAACAAGACAAGCAGGCTCACATGAGACTGTTAAAAGGGTAGGTCACAAAGCAGCAGAATGAAATGCCCGTTGACATGGACAGCAGAAAGGGCAAGCCCCAGAAACATGGTCAGCATGTGTGGCAGGAGCTGTAAGCAAAACCCATAGCGATTCAATAAAAGTGCAGCAGAGACTGGGCAACCGGATGAGCCTCAGCACCTGCCAGCCATCCTGCCGCGCTTACACTGCCAGAATGGCTGGAACGACTGGCCGTCGCTGTAGCAGGAGCGGCAAATACTCATGCATGCGCACAAGCATGTCTAGAGCTGCACGCTCTCGTTGTGCAGATCAAAGTAGGCACCCTCCTGCCGGCTGTTCAGCTGGCACACTGTCAGGTGCACCGAGCGCATGAGCCCCTCAGGGCCGCCTGCATACACCCCCACCGTCGCTGCCCGCGACTCCAGAGCCGCTGCGTGGAGCGTGCCAGCAAGGTCAGGCCGGCCTAGGTGTGCCTTCAGGGCAACTCCCTCCCCAGGTAGCAGCACACTGCTGTTGTCCTGCAGCGTGCAAGGGTGGCGAAGGAAAGGATGTGATGTGGGAGTCGTGATAGGGCAAGTCAACGGAGCCCGGCCCCAGCTTGATGCCTTCCCAGGTCGCAGCACACTGTGCTGGTGGTGCAGCATGGGGAGGGTAAGGGACCGTGGCATGCAGGATTATCACCTTCTAGCTACTGACTTGCATGATGATCACCCTCTAGCTACCGAGTCAGTCATGTCACCAGTTGCTAGGCGGCAAGTACAACCGGCTGACATCCACCGAGTACCATGGCTCACCACGATGCAGCGCTGCGCCTCAAGCTGGGCCTGCTCCCCATAGGGCTGAACAAAGGCTTGGGCTGCGGGGTCCTGTGCTTCACGATCCAGCACCGACGTGCTCCCTCTCCAATACCTGCAGGCGAGGCAGGGCACAGAGGCAGGTTAGGGGGATAGCTGGCAGAGTAGCTGACGGAGTCCCACCTGCCCTGGTGTAGCACTGACATGTCACCCTCCCCCAGCACCCAGGACCGCTGCTCACCTATCGCAAGCAACATTGGGGAATACCGGCCCGCTTGCACTGCTGATGAAATATTGGGAAAAGACTAGCATGCACAATGGCTTTCCTGCGACAGGCTGAACCTGAACAACGCGAGTAGCTAAGTTCCCCCTGGCTTGCACTCTGCCGGCAAGCGTGTCCCATGCACAGGCCAAGCAAAGCAAGGCATGTACCTGAAGGCGTGAACAGGGAAGATTACGAGGAAGTAGGGCAGGCCCATCGCCACGGCAGAGATGAGCACACAGATGAGGATGCCGCCCTGTGGGGCAGGAACAGAAGGCAAGCCGCGTCTTTGGGCATGCAATCATGCACATAAATGTGCTGAGTAACATATCAGTAATGCCTCTACTCGGTGCAACGCTTGCTCACCCGGCTAGGATCACTCGGCTGCTCACTCGGCCAATGCTGTGCACAAGGCGCCGAACTTGAGGTAGCCAACAACCGGCCAAGCCTGCCAAGCTCACAAGCAACCGCTCCCACGCTCAGCTGCCCACCTTCCACTGCACAGCCCCCTCCTCATTCAGGTAGGAGGCCCCGATGAGGGCGGCACACAGCGCCCCAAAGTAGGCAAGCAGGAAGACCAGCGCCAGGTGGACGGTACCAAATGTCAATGGCTGGGCGGGCCTGCGACATGACAGCGTGTGCCCAGCAGACTCTTGAGTCGGCGTCTGCGGTAGGCTGGTGGGTGGCTGGACCGTAGTCAAGAGTAGTCACGGACGCTGAGCAATAGTCAACAGTGACAAGCGCACATGGCGGGCTGCAAACAGGCAAATCGCAGCAGAGGGAGGCCAGAGGAGCAGTGGCTCACGGCACTTGTTGTGGGCCACCCACCACACCAGGAGGTGTCCGATTTCGGTTCAAATAATAGACTTTGACCCACCATGCATAACAACATATGGCTACCCACCTGAGCAGAGTCCAGCCAAATGGTGACGCCCCCCTGATGTGCACCGGACCCGCTGCTGCGCCCGCCTGTGACACATTCACTGTCAGCCACGGCTGCCTGCCGCCACGGATGCTGCTGGTGGGGCTGCCAGTCGTGCCGCTGCCCTGCTGTGTAATGTAAGGGGAGAAGGGAGGGCCAGGCTTGGCAGTGTTGCCATGGGAGCCACTGCCATAATGGCTGCTGCTGATCATGCCGTTCAGGCTGCTCTCAGACATGGAGCCAGAGAGAGGTTGGGGGTAGCCCTGCCAGGTATGGTTACCCTTGGCCATTCCCCCGCCCCAGCTGCTGCTGATCGTGCTGCTCTGCCCACTGCCCCAGTGCGAAGCAAGATGGGTATTAGGATGGCTGGCCTTGGGGTTGTTGCTAGCCAGGAGGCTCATCTTCGGTTGACGTGGAGGGCTGCTGGTGTTGGCGCTGCTGCCTCCGCAGAGGCTGGGGTGGGGATGAGGAGCGATCCCTGTGCTGGCACCGCCGCCGAGGAAGGGGCGGGGTCGAGCGCTGGCATGGGGGGTGCTGGCTCCTGTCAGGTACAGCTGCAGCGTCAGCCAGCCGGAGCTGCTCCTGCAGACCACAGGTCAAGCATGCGTGAGCAACTACACAGAAACTGCACCACGCACGCCATCAGCAGCAGGACAGGTGAGTAGCGGTTAAGGACGGCTGCAGTACCGAGCAGTCATGACTGATCAGAGCAACACCTGCAGACCTGGCTTGGGGCGCATCAGTGCTGCACTGTGTGAGGCTAGCATTGTGACTTGGCAGTGCGTCAGACCAGAGTACAGGTGCACGTGGTTGCAAGCGGCACAGCAGCGAGTAAAGTGAAGTTTGATAGCCTGGCTGAAGAAAGTGGAGTGAGAGGGCACACTCACGTGGCAGCCCGCAGCAGGGGTGCATCCAGCATGGAAAACTCTTCCATGGTCCTGGCAGCCCACACGCACACCACCCGGCGGGGCAGGCAGTTCTCCGCTGGTTCCCTTGTTTGTTTCTCCTGCTCTGCATGCCGCGACCCGCCATGATGCGTCCGCTGGCCGCCCTGCTGCGCTGCCCTCGGCGAGTGCTGCTCCCTGAGCGTACCCTGCTGGGCCCACTGCCCCAGCTGTGCCCGCCGAGCCGCCATGGAGCGCAGCATGCTCAGCATGGCGGTGGCGCCCACGCCGCCGCACACCATAACTACCACCTTATAGCGCAGCCATGAGGGTGGCGGGGCGAGGCGGCAGCCGGAGGTGATCTCGTTGCCCAGCGGGCCCGACAGGCGCAGCGCCAGCGTGCGGCGCTGGCGAAGCGTGTCAAGCAGGCCCTGCAGCGAGGCATTGACGGCTGTTCAACCTCTGAAGTTTTTCACTTACAGAGGTGTTGGTAGGCAGGGCATACTCAGCAGGCCCTGCAGGCGGCGGCAGGTGGTGCATGGTGGGTGAACTTGACTGTTCCTGATTGTAAAGGACCACCAGGATCCCCTGGAAAGAGGGCCAGCACCTAGCTGGAGACTCCATCAGCGTAAGGGATGGGGACCTTGCAGGAAGGTGACTGGACCAGGTGCGTCATATGGAGCAGCGGCAGCAGCATATAGGACCCTCTGTGCGCCATCTATTCTGTTGGTGTGCAGCGAACGCTGGAGACATCCTCATCACTTCCACCACATGGCCGCAACCTGGGGGCAATGCAGAGCACCACATAGCTCATGCCCAACCCTGCCACCCAGCCACATGATGCAGCTTAACTGCCACCCTGCCCAATGGGCACACTGAATCGGGGAGGCACCCGGTCCTTTCCACCCCATTAGCACACCCTGCCCACAGGACCACTCCCCACTCTCACCTGCGTGAACCGCCCATACTGCTTGATGTGCAGCTTGAGGGTGCGCCCTCCCCCGCTTGCCACGCTGAAGGGGTGCCACTGCCAGCGGGACAGCGTGGGTAGCATGAGCCACACCTCAGTCAGGGCGCCGTGCTTCAGCGCCTGCACACGAAGTTGGTAACCATCTGTGAACTGCAGTGTAGCGGCCAATGCATGAAGAGGGTCGCCAGAGGGGCGCGGGGAGGGCTCCAGACCAGCACACGCGTTGAATATCATGTAAAGAAGAGGGTTAGAGAACACCGCCTGCCCGGCATTCCATTGGTTCCATGCGCCATTACGCTGCGGGTGCATACATAAGACAACCACAGAATTCCACGCCAGAGCTTGAGCCTCATCCTTAGCAGATCCACCTCGTGCCAAGTTGCGCTCGCAGCTGCTCACACACTAGGCAGCTGCAGCCGCCATACCTTGTCCGCCTGTATGAGCAGCGTGGCCGCCTGGTCGTCAACCGTGGCAGCCACCACGGTGGTGACATGTGTCATCTGGCCCGCCCGCAGTGTCAGGTCCACGGCATATAGCAGCAGGCCTGCGGCACAGCGCAAGCAGCGCCGAGAGGGAGCCAGCCGCTGTCATGCTTGCCGCCCTGGCTGCACCCCAGTGACTGACTTGCACAGGAAGTTCTGGGGGGCTCTATAAAGTGACCATCATGCCTTGAAACATGTTGCAGGCCTCTTTCCCAGATGCGCTCATGTCCCCTTCCTCACACCCCCTGCGCTGCCATCAGTGCCCCTGTCAAAGAAACCGGCATGCCCCGGTGCAGGCAGCCACCCTTTCTATTACCCCCAGTTGGAGTAATCACTAACCTGGGGTGAAGTAGAGCCAGCAGCCGGGGTAGTGGGCGCAGGACAGGATGAAGAATCCCGCAAAGTACAGCAGGTGGCAGCGGAAGAAGAGCTGCAGCAGGGGGAGGGGGAGAGCGCACCGTCACGAGGTGCACCTTGACAAGCTTAACAACCACCCATCACAACTTAGCAAGGCAGCAGTGCATCAATTGGGGTAGAAGTTGCTCGACAAAAAAATGGCCAGACCACACCCTGCTGACGCACCGCACCCCACTACGCAGACCCGAATACACAACAGCTTGTCCACTGCGCACACAAGCAGCATGGTAAAGACTTCCACGGGTGGCTGCTGCCTGGAGCTGAGAGGCGACTGAGAGCCCAGCAGCAGTACTCAGGGCATAGTTGCTGCCTTTATCACCCACCTCGTAAAAGTGGCGGCGCACATAAGACAGGGATGTCACCCAGAGTGCCAGTGCACAGAAGAAGGCGCAGCTGCCTGCCAGGTTGCTCACCCCGTTGCCGGGGTCGTCCCAGGCCTTGAAATTCACCCAGAACCTGCAAGGAATCCAAGTATGTATGCTGTTGGCAGGAAAACTGTGAGGTGTGACTGCAAGAGCAGCAGCCAGCCCACGGCACCACCTCAACACCCTCACTGCAGGCTCAAAGGTGACGGCATCGAGTACGGAAGGCAGGTTGCTACAACAATCCCATGCCTGTCACCACTGTTGATGCCATGACACATCACCAGTATCCGGCCCATGGAGGCCCCCTGGTATCCATCCAGCAGTGTGTGCTTGGCAGCGAAGCGTGGCATGCCCAGCACCAACTCACGTTTGTGTTGCTCCCCACTGGATGTAGTACAGGATGGCATGCAGGCTGACCACCCACAGCGTGCCATGCCCCAGCCACCTGCAGGGCAGATAAAAAAAAGCTCCAGCAATTTGCAGTTCTCCAGCGGCCTTGGCACGGTTGATCAAGACCCCATATCAGCGCCTCTGTCCCCAGTGCCAGCCGCCGACAAAAGCCACTGCCATGCTTGCTGCATGCCGAGCATTCCCCAGCCGCGGCAGCCCTAGTTTCGGACCATTGTGGCCTGGAATCAAGCCACGGAGTGCACAAGTGCCTGGGTTGGCCAGGTCCAGGGCACCAACCAACCTGTGGAAGCGTATGAGCCGGTTCCTGCTAACTCCAGTCAGCCATGTGATGACATTGGTGTGGGGGATGGGGAGGAACATCAGCATGAGGTTGGGTGCTATTACCTGGCCAAATACCTTGGCCGTCCTGGGGGGAGCAAGGAGCAAGGGTCATGGGGAGTCTGCGCTGCTGCGATAGCTGAGTGATCATGTACGGATCCGGGTACATGCCCCTTTAGCTGTTGTCCAGGGATAGTCTGCAGACATTGGTGGCTTCACTAAAGCGATGGACAGTCGTAGACCCAGCCCAACCACATCCAGCCACCCACCCGTCCAGCTTCTCGTCCCAGGTGGCATCCTCCCCTGCCAGTGCCAGCCTGAGGCCGGAGCCCAGCCAGCAGGCATTTAGCCCCAGCCATCCCACAACTCCAGCGGCCTCTGCCAGGCTCAGGCCACCACACCAATCTGCAAAGAAGGCCCTGGGAGGGAGCTGCCACGCCAGCAGCCGCCTCAGCTGCGCGCAGGGACACCAAGCGGTACTGCCTGGGTTACACTTGGAAAACGCTGCACCATTCCTAGGCGTCTCCGTCTAGGGCTCACCAAGGCAGCCACCTAAGAGGTAGGAGATCCTGTACTTGTTGCCAGGGTAGGTATTGTATGGACACCTGCCACCACCCAAGAACGCTGCACTGCCGGGCATCCAGTGCCGGTAGATAAGCCTGCTCACCTGTTCTAACGGAGTCCTGGACGCTGCCTTGGACACGGGGGGCTGGGAAAAGCGCCGTAGCACCAGTGTAAGGAGGGCAGTGAGCAGTAGGGGTGCCCAGGTGAACAAAATCCAGAGGGTGGTTTCGCCAGGGATGTTACTCACGGCAAGGGTGGTGCTGACTGTCTCGGTTGTAGCTCGGTCGTAGCTCTCTGTTCCGGCATAGAAGGTAAACGCAAGGAAGGCCGTTATGCAGAGCGCAATACCACTTTTTACGAAGTAACGCAACATGGCGGCCACCTTCCAAACCGCAATAGATATGGGCTTGTTGAGACATAGGTAGTACAGGCTATATGTGCATCCGACCGACTGTTCCCCGGGTACGGTCTTAGCTGCTTTGCGTCCTGAAGCCGTAAGAAGACGGTCATAGACAGCTGGCCCTGCTCCCCGTGCTGAGCAGCTGCACAACCAGCTGCTGGATTTATGAGACCGTATTGCTCAGGCTAGCGACAGCTCCGATCAGTGAGGAAGTTGGGGGGCAACACTGTGATCCTGCATGCAGGCCTCCTCCGCGCATCATCTTGTCAAAACATGTCGTTGACCGGAGCGGTGCTGTCCGCATTCTGCCTCGCTTGTGTGGCTGCTACTCAAGCCAAAGTGGGGCCTTCTAGCAGGCCGCTGCAGGAAGACCCCCATCTTGTTTTCGCAGCAGGCACCTACCAGTTTGCCAACGCTCTGGACTTCAGGTAGGAGGCCCGTTTCTTGGGGGCTTTATAGTCGCCTGCTAAACCTTTGGGCCAGTCATGTCTGCAGCTAGGCCGAGACTAGACAAGCATGCAGCACGGCATAGCGCTATGGGTCTATCAGTACAGCAACAGCGCTGGTGGGCACAGCCTATGCACCTGCGAGCAGTCCTGCCCGTGTTATGTCTGCGCTCACCTGCCTGTTTGTTGTGCGCCACTGCAGCTCCTTGACTACAAACCGCACCCTGAAGCTCCTGTACACGCTGCAAAATGACGGCACCCTCAGCGGCGCCCTGGTGGCAAAGATCGCCAACAACGAGTTTGCAGGCATCTCTTTCGGCAGGCCCCACGACGCCTCCTCTCCATCGGTGATACTCACAGCTTCCTTCATTGGTGCGTAAGGGACTGTTGATGTCAGTGTCCGGTGTGCATTACCACTGTCCGGCAACCCAGCATCGGCGTATGCTTGCGGATCAGATTGTGGTATCTCCAGAAGTGTTGTGATTGTGCCTAGAACACAGGGCAGCAAAGCGGGTATCACCGCAGGACCCTGCCACATCATACGGCCTCCCATTTGTCAAGAAGTGTGTCTGCCTGGGCCTGGCTGCAGACGGCTACGTCTTTGACCAGTACAGCGCCGAGGCCATCACCGCCGCCCGGGGGTCCTGGGTGCTCACCGACACTCGGGTGGAGCCTGCCAGCGACGGCACAGGTAAAGAGAACACCTTGCCCTTTGGCTACTGGGATGGGGGCGGCTGCCACGGGTTTTCTACCTTGCCAGCAGGGCCTGTCAGCGACGGCGTGTGAACTGCCAGCTATAAGCAGTAGGGCAGGCGCTGGGGAGTGGCCAGGTGCACAGACATGGAAAATGCCCAGAGGGCTGCGGCAGGACGGTCCGCAGCCAGAGAAAGGGAGCAACCGGGGGCATGTGCCGGGTCCAGGCGGCCAGCAAGGTGCTGTGGCGCTGCTAGATACATCGTGGTAGGAGTGAAGGCCCAAGAGGAACAATCATACAGACTTTTGTGTTGTCAAGCTCTCTGTTGTAAACGGAAAGCTCCCTCAGGGTGCAGCGGCCAGCATGGTATTTACAAGATTACTTGCTTGGCTTGTGCAGGTCTGGTTGTGGGCTACTTCACTGGCCACGGCCTGCACAGCGGGCTGCAAAGCATGGGTTACGCGTTCGGGCCCACGACAGGCAAGTGCTACCGGCCGGCTGTCACCCCGCCACGTAATTGCTAGTCCCTTCAAAGGCCTTGTTAGTGGCCCGCCTGGTGCGGTTGGCGGGCGGGATCATCGTCCCCAACGGCAGGCAGTGGCTGTTGCTCTCACAAGCGAGGTGGCTGCCCAGACGCTTAGTGGAACGGGGGAGCACTGTGCCGGCCGGCGATACCCCAGAGTATCCATATTGTGTAGGGGGTCCCCCCTCTACACTCCAGTGGGGTGTATAGAATAAGCACATCACTTGTCACTCAACTGACAATTCAGCAGGAAGTAGCACAGCTGGGCAGGAAGCATGGCGTGCGGGCACATATATAGGGTCCTTGCTGAAACTCAAATAGTAAACCCAGTTGATCGGCCTCGTGCACTTGTGCAGGTGACCAGCTGGGAGGCGACAACCAAGGCCAGCACTACGACATTGGCACCGTTGAGGTAGGGGGACTTGAGTATCCCTCCACCCTGACTCTCACTAGTGGGCCCATCCTGGTCGAATTCAACAGCGGGCCGCCACCTGGCCACCTGATATGCTGCCGTGGACCGCTCTGGATACGCCTGATGCTTTCATGCGCTAGGGTTGGATGTATGCACACGCAGGCCGGTCCGCCCGCCCTGAGGGGAGTGGCAGATAAGGGGGCTGAAAGTCACACTGCAACTGTGCATGCAGGCCACGCTAACCATCTCACCAGCCGCTCTTGTGACCGGGTCTCCCAGCCCTCCATCCTCTGACCCTCCTTCTACGCTTAACGAGGTGCGCGGCTCTCCCAGGGCTTGTTGGTTATAAGTGGTTGCTGTGCCCGCTGTCCATGCACGTAGCGGCGGCGCTCATGCAAGGGATGGCAACAGGGCACCATGAGCTGCTCAGTTCGTGATGGCTTTGCCCGTCGCCCCCCTTCTCTAACCCCCCTGTGCCACCCACCATGACAAGGACCACTGTCTAATCACTACCGCTGCCTTGCTCAGTGCACGCTGCCCCTGGCCACCTCATCTTCCTTGCGCCCTCCACCCCACCCCCAGCTCAACACAGACAGCACCCACCCACACCCGAACACCTGAATAACAAGCCCTGCCCTCTGCCCCACCACCCCTGCTGCAGCTTGGCAACTGCACCCTGCCCCTGGCCAACGACTCCTCCCTCCTCTTCGACTCCTGCGCCCCCATCCCCCACCTGGACCCCCCCCTGGTCCTCATGTGGAGCCAGGTGCCCGGCCCCAATTGGGCATGGCTCCATGTGGGCCTGGCTGGCACCACCGATGGCCAGGGGTGGGTGTCGGTCGGCTTCCCCTTCAGCCCCGGAGTCATGCTGGGCGCTTCCGCTTACATCCTGCAAGACGCGCCCGACACACCAATAGGTGACTAGCTGACGCCCCATTTCTCACTCGCCCCACTTAAGGGAGAGGCTATTGGCATGGGGGACCACAGGGGCAGCGTCCCGCTTTTTTCTGCTAAGTGGGGGGTCGGGGGTGCTCCTTCCTGCTTGATGGGGTACCGGTACATGACCTGCTATTTTCGCGAGGGCCCTGTAGCAACCAAGCCAGAATTCTAGCATTACCGTCGTTGACCTCAATGGTCCCGATGTTTTCCCAGCCTCTACGACCTACTACCAGTGCTCACTGACCGCGATGTGCCCCAGCCTCTGCCCCCTCCCCACCTCCCACCTCCTGGGCAGTGCTGCAGGCGCCAGCATCGGTGGCTATTTCCTTGCTTCCGCCAGCACCTCGGGCGTACAGCCACCTTCCAAGCTGAATGCCATGGATCTCCAGGCCGCCAGCTTCCCCACGGCAGCAGGGGAGACCTGGCTCACAGGGGCGTTCCTGGTGAGCTGCTGGCATGCGGATTTGTGGCGTGATGGCGTGATGGGTCGTGAGGGCATGGTGGGCAGGCATGTGGGCATGCTGTTGGGCATCATGGCAGCTTCCAGTGTGGGTCTGTATAGGTGTAACGGTGCGCAGCGCGGCCGGGTATGGTCAGCCGGCGGCGATTTGCTGGGAGACTCCGCTGGGAGCCTCCAGTGGGGGACAGAGGGGAGGTGTAGGCGGCGGGGTGGAGGCCTGTTGTGGCAAGGCATTGCACTGTCTTGACACCTGCACTTCCCTCGGCTGCGGCACGCTCAGCAGTGACGTCCTGCGACGGCGCTTCCGCCCCCTGCTAGCTATCCAGCTGACAGCACGGCTGCTCTAGACCATTAACAGGCCACCCAAGAGTTTTCAACTGTTCTCCTGATGTGCCCTCAAACGTCTGTCTGCCCTGGGTGCTGCTCATGCCATGCCTCGCTGCAAGAAGAAGGATGACCTTTCCTTTCTGTGACTGGAGCTTTCCCCAGCAGTTGCGCTTTGTAGCACCCCTTGTGGAAGACAATCCCCCAGGTTGGCACTGTGTGAAGTGAAGGGCCACACCGTCTCCAACATTCTCCCTTGCCATTCCCCTTCATGCAGTTGGAGCTGACCCCAGCAACGGCAGCCCGCAGCCAGCTGGATATCATGTTTGCGTCGGGGCCCCTCAGCCGGCGCACGGGGGGGCTGCTGCAGCACAGCCAGATGGGCAGCGCAAAGCTGGGGCTTCAGGACGGGACCCTCTCCGCAGTGGAAGTGCTGGCGCGCTGACAGCTCGAAACAGTTTCGAGCGGGGCAGTGCACAACTCTGGTGAGGTCATTAGCTTGCTTGTGGCAGCAGGCAACTCCCATCACGTGAGATGGCAGGCATGCGAGCTGACAATTTTGGCTGCCAACAGGCATTGAGAGGAGTTCAGGGCCGCTGGGGCTAGGGCACTAGTTTGCCCTGGCGGGCAGGATGACACTTTCCAGGTTTGGGAAAGAACAGCCGCTGCCTTGCAAAAGGCCCACCAGTAGGCCGGGCACGGCTTGCCGCAGTGTGCGCGCTCTTGAAGCCCATCACTATTTTGTCCTAGGATTTCCCACTACATCTATGCTGTGCCTCCTTTCGTGTATTGTTTCATTCACCTTTTCGTGTGAACTGAAGCTTGTGTTGGTCTTTGCACCTTTGTAATGGTTGGGAAACCAGTACCAAGCTGGGGAGGGCGTCTCCCTCACCAAGTCAGGGTTGAGCTATCAGGGTGGGGCTGCCCTCGGCATCACAGTCTCTGGAGAGTCCATCAGGTCAAGAGACCACAGTGCTGCTTTTGCGTCAAGTGCTCAGGGCAGCTATTGCTTGCACCACTACGATGAAATTCAATGCCACGGTGATGGGGCCGAACAGGTTGCCATACAAACGGCATGCAGACGTGGGGCCGTCGCCTGATACCCAGCAACCCCTTGTAAGTCTTCTTCGCAATCACATTATTTGGACTCTTGCGGCTTGGGCAGTCGGGTAGGTTTCAGTGCCATGACATGTCTGTGAGGCGCACTGCTGGTTGACGCCGACGTCTGGCAGTGAGATCCTGCCCATGGTCGTGTCCAGCTCCCTGCGTCTGACCAGTGTAGTCCGGTCCAGCTTCCCAAGCAAGTTCGCAGGGCGCAGGAGCCAGGGTGAGTCATCCACGGTCAACAATTTTCAGGTCAATGTATCCATCTCGCGACGGCGTAAGGGTGAAACGCAACCGCGTTCACCTATCACCTACTTGCGCAATCTGCTTACATCGACTGTAGCAGCTTGCAGGGACAGTAGCTAGTGATGCCGCCAGCAGGCACCGTCCTGCTCTTGGCGTTTCTAGCCTATAGCCGGGCGCTGGGCACAGGAAGGAGGTTGCACAGCACCACAGTGACACTTCCTTCAGGAACCTATGCTTACGACAACGCTCTTGACTTCAGGCAAGGCCAACGAGGTATACCGTGGTCCCACTGAGGTTGCAGCCTCGGCTGCCATCCTTGCTGGCATGTGAATACGTGCAGTACGAAGCTCCGTTGTACATTCGAAACACAGCCTGCCAGGGGTTGGGCGACGTCTTTGTGTGCAGTAGCAACACTGGCCGCACTTTGAAGCTTCTGTACACGCTACTGGCTGATGGCACGCTAAGTGGCGCCCTGGTGGCCGACATTCAAAGCAGCGAGTATGCCGGCTTATCCTTTGGCGCGCCGCACGTCTCCAGCTCCAAAACCATAATATTCACAACCAGCTTCATAGGTGGGTGGCCCGTCTGCCCAGCTAGCCACCACCCAGCCCCACCAACTGGTCACCACCCAGCCTGTGCTGAATCGGCGGTCCTGCTTAAGGTGATAGGGGGGCAGGTGGCACACATTGGACTATGCTAAGCCCTGCAACAGCCTTTACACTAAGCTTGTACACCAAGCTTTCACACTACGGCGCTGCAGATGGTTACTACCTGAATGGCTATTCAACTAGCACATGCAATGCGGGCAAGGGTGCCTGGTCGGTGACTGGCAAGGAGCTACAGACGGCCACCGATGGATCAGGTGAGAGCTGCTGCTCTGTACCTGCTGCTGCAGGCGGTATGGATACATGGAGCCAATGTGGCAGCACAGATCACAGCAGTCCGACTCACTTTTTGCTCTCTGCCTGCAGGGCTCATAGTGGGCCGTTTCTCTGGTACCGGAGTCAGATCTGGCAGTCAGATGATCGGGTACACATTTGGCCCCTACTCAGGCGAGTAGAGTCAAAGAGTTGCCTGGTACTGTGTGACCCCGTCACTCTGCAACCCCACGTCACTGGGGCATGCACAGGCGGCTTGGGGTCCACGCAGCAATGATGCCAACACAGCGGTGTCACCAGCATCCAGCAGCTTGGCAAGTTGGCTTGGACTTGCAACCCTCCCGTACTGCAGGTGGTACACTTGGCGACCACACAAGGCCCCGAGGCAGGTACCCCTACGGCAGTACCTCCAAGACACTGGTGGTCTCAGCAATCCCTACCCCAGCGCCAGTACCCGTCACGGCTGCCCCCACACCCCCGCCCTCCCCAGGGCACGCTCCAGTGTCCCCATCTCTAGATATGTCGCCCAGCAGTGACCAGCAGCCTACCCCGCCGCCGGACCAGCCCACCTCGGACTATACAGTACAGGCGCTGGGCCTGTCCCAGTGGCTCAGCCAGACGGCAGCCAACGACAAGAGCCTGCTAATGGCAATGGCGGTATCATGGGTGGCAGGTGAGGACAAGTACGGGCGTGGGTGCAGAGTTGTAAGGGTAGCAAAAGCCTCCCCTCCCACCCCCCCTCCCCCCTTCGGCACTATCATTATTATTTGTTTTGTCAAAGCAGTTGTAGAGCTCGTTTTGGAAGAGCTCCGGACAACAGTGTGATAGCAAGTGCTGCATGCATGCGAGACTGGCATTTTCAAACCTGCTCACCTGACTCACTTGCCTCCTGTGCACGTGCAGCGCCGGGCGTGCTGCTACTTTTATGGCCCTTTATCTTTGATGTGGCGCTGGATGTCAAGGCCGGGCTGCAGAAGCTTGTATGATAGGGGCATACTTGGGCAGCACCCCTTGCCAGGCCCCACTTGACAGCGTACTCCCTTGCAGTCCCTTGGTGGCTGATTTCAAAGTGGCATCCAGCCAAAGTGGCATCCAGCCAAAGTGGGATCCGGCTACTACCCTGGTGGGAGAGGTTACAAGCCTGTCAGCAGAACAGTGCTGTACCAGGTACACCAAGCTAAGCTTTGCTTAGAGTACTTTAGACATCTTGATGTTGAGCTGCCCACCCCAGCTTTGCTAGGACGGCTTAGCGTTGTTCCCCTGTGGGGTCAGCTGCAGGGACGCTCACTATAGAATGATTCAAACCACCAAATATCTCTCCATTCTCGTCAGCTTCTTACTTCTCACCTCAGCCTGTCCGGCAAAGCAGTACCACTTGCCCGCACCGCACCGTATGCGATACCCTGCAAGCAGCCAGCTCCCCATACCCTGCTTGCAATCGGGTATGGGAACGATCGAGAATACATCCCCCTAGCTTTAAACTAGCTTGCCAGCTATAACTCCAATATGTTAGGACGAGGCTGAGGAACAAATCCCTTTTCTACAACAAGCACCAGGCCCCAGTCAGACTCGGCGGAAGCGGTCGCACAAAGGTAAGGTCTGGCTCCCAGGTGCAAGCGGAGGCATCTGCTGTTTATTACGTGCAGGCGGATTACGGTAAACAACCCTCAGCATGCATGGCCTCACTCAGCCCACTCCTTGGGTACCCGGAAGTGATCCTGGAACGCAATCTTTTGATATCTTAGATCCCTTGAGAAAACGTCAATGGAGCAGGGCCGAGGAGTGGGCCTGACTGGACGTTGACCACCGGCTTGCGGTCTTCGGTGCGTCATAGCCCAAGGCCGGAGGACAACGGATCACTTGTCGAGCTGCTTGAACGGTTTCTGCCTTTGTTGACTGCTTCAGGACCAAAGTGGCGACAATGCAGAGGGCGTCATGGTTGCTGGTGGCGGCGCTGCTAACTGCACAGCTGCACCTATCATCAGCAGCTGCAGCTTCGGTCAGGGTGCCTGACTTCATGTCAGCTTACATCTCATCGCGGGCAGCACAAGTCGTGAAACAGCGGGCCAACCTGGCTGCGGACCTGGACGCCGCGGCCAAGGCCGCAGCCGCCATGGCAGCGGCACCAAGATACAGGCCACCCAAAGTGAAACCCCCAGTTGGCAAACCCAACTATGTGGACCTCACACGGGTAGGCCTTCGACCCCAGGCACTGAACGGTGGCGTCAACTTCGACCCCACTGGACGGTGAGGTTTACACATAAGCTGGTGGATGTGCGGCGTGCAGCGTGCAAGCTAGGACCTGTCAGCCCCCCAGTCGTGCGCTGTAGCGGTTTGTGGGCGTCCAGAAAAGTTAAGAGCTTTCCTGCCTGTCGACCTTGGGCTGCTACTTTAAATGAGTCTACCAGGCATCGCCTGGCTCTTGGATGTTTATGGGGCATCGCTGGAGGCGCCCTGCACGCTATGGTGGGTCCAGTATGCATATGGGGTGACAGGTCTGCAGGTTGGCCGCATTCGTTAGTGCAACAACAGCATCTACTCGGAGGTGGTCTCGATTCCCTCATTGCTGCCGCCCTGCTGCTCTGTGCGTTGCAGCTACCCTCGGGGGCCGGCAGCCCAGCTGCCGCCCCGGCCAAGTCCCATCACAACTTGCCCGGAACCAAGCTCTGTTAGGAGCTTTGGGGCTAAGGGGGATGGGTTCGCCGACGATGCAGGTCAGTGGCGGGGTCCTCACACAGCACCTGTTAAGGTTACGTGTGTGGGGCAGGTAGGACATGCACAATGCCTTGCAGGGTCTGGGGAGGTACTCTTGTTCAAGCGCACCTGCTGTTTGGGCATTTTGAAAGGAGCGTCCACACTTGTCCATCACTCACTGAAGCAAGTGTTGGCAGCGATATCTTGTGGTTGCAGGCGCCATCTTGTCAGCAAATGCTGCGCCTCAGCTTGCATTCATCTACTTCCCTCCTGGCAACTACCGTGTGGGCAGCAGCATTACTGTGACCAAGCCTATCTTGGCAGGTAGGCCTTTGTCCTTGAGTGGTTTCTGTAACTGGTATGTTCTGGTGCAGCCGCCGGACAGGTTGTGGTTGTAGTGCCGGTTCTGGGTTGTTGGCAACCCGCAGGGTCCACGCTCGTCCCAGTGCTACTGTGGTGATCACACCCAGCTTTGGCGGTAATTGCCTCTGCTGTACAGTCGCCGGTGGGGCTCCAGGGTCCCCCAAGTCCTCATCGAACTAACCTTCACTTTTATTTTCCTCTCAGTCCTGACCATGAACCTCCTCAGAGCAAGGAATAAACAAGTGGTGGTGCCTGTGCAGGCGCTGGTGCCCTGCTATCGGTTGCCGCAGGGGCTACGCTTACCTTCACACAACGCATCACAAAGTACGATGCCAACGGGGCACTGTTTGCCGGCCCAGGTGGGTCGACGAGCCCAGGCTCTCAACGTAGAACAACAGGATTCAAAGAGTTTGGCTGGAATCTGTGTCACCATGAGCCAGCACGAAGTGTCAGAAGGAAGATGTGACGGTGGCTGGGGCCCCACGGTTGCTGGATGTGCGCCTGACCACTTTTGCCTTCCAAGTTCCATCATCCCTTGCATGGCTGTGTCCTGCAGGTGTTGTGAAGCTCGCAGGCAGCAGCGATGAGGTGCGGCACACCTGGTTCAAGAACGTCGACCAGGGCGAAACCGACGTGGACGCTCTCCAGCAAGCCGTGAACAGCTGCTCTGGCACGTGCACGCTGCTGCTGAACGGCCCTGTGTTCCTGACAAGGGTATGCGCGGCCATGGGAGGTAGCAGTGCCCTGGCCGTCCTCAGTGAAGGACATGCCTGCATTTTACTGTGGTTGGCAGCTGGCACATGTAGCTCTGCAGGCCGCTTATTCATGCGCTGGAGTGCTCCGACCCAGCTCACCTCCAGCAGGTTAGCAAGCTCATACAGTACCTAAGTCCCCTTGCGTGATCCTTCAGACTGCGCTGTCCTGCTGCCCATGCTGTGCAGCAAGTAGCTCTGAAGCCTCCCTGTGGCGTCTTCTCCTCCACTGCCGCGACCGTAGTAGGCAACGTGGCGGGCAGCCGAGGCGAGGGCTTTGTGCTCACTCCAGGCAAATTCAAGCGCCCGGTCCTCCTGAGCACCATGTGGGGCTTCAGCTCCTTCGGGGTCAAGATACAGGTGCGGGCTGGCATGTCGTGGTGATGCTGACGGTGCAGCACCGATGCACAACGCAGCACGTGGCTTCAAATGGATGTTAGAGTTGGATCTTTCAGCCCTGGATGCAACACCTGCTCGAAGGGGTTGCTGCCCAGAGCTGCCTGAGCCAGTAGATCTTTTCAGGGAATAGGGCTATGAGAAAATAAGCTGCGGCCCTATAATGTGTGCCCCTCTGGTGGTCTTTGCCATGGCCGTCTGGTTGTAGGGTGGAGGTGCTAAGCCTCCTGCAACCACCATTACAGTACGGCACTCACAGCCCACGCCTCCATTTGGGATGGAAGGGCCTACAGGAGGGGGCAGCCCAGATCATGCTCAGCGGGAAGCAAGCGGGGTAGCCTGCTTCTTATTCCTCTACTGGCATACCATCCACTAAGGAAGTGCCTCCTGCCCTTTGTTGTTGGATTACAGGGCGGCGTGTCAGGGGCGGAGATCCAGGTCCAGGGGCTCCTGCAGGCGTCTGAAGGGGTTTCTTTCGCCGTCCGGGAAGGGAGCGTGCGCAACATCACTAACGTCTACGTAACCCACATGACCTTTGCCAATGTGAGTGTGAACACCCAAGATGCACGATGTGCAACACTGCTTGGAATGCATATTGCCCTCCCCGCTGTCAACATGGGGAGGAATCAAGTGCTATGTCTGCTTTCAGATGTCAATGCCCTTGGTAAGCTCAGGTCAGTCCCAGAGCTTGCCACGTCGACCGTTGCTCGCCAGTGTACCCTCTGTTACCTTCAGCTGCCACCGTCAACAATGTACAGAAAGACAATGACCAAACCTTGTGCCTCCCTCCCTCGCAGTCTGTACAAAACACGGTGGTGTATAGGGCGGGAGCGTCGACCGACCTGATCAACAACTGCCTGGTCCGCGGGAACTTTGTGGTGTCGCCCGGCTTTTCCAACCCCAGTGCTGCATCGGCCGCGCTGGCCGTGAGGGGGGCGGCAACGCCCACCCTGGTGGGAACCTCAGTGGAGATTCAGGTATGCCCTTGAACAGGAGGCACACCTAATGCTTGTCTTGCTTACCGCCAGCACACGGCGGGGATGGGACGGCCAGCAGGCAACACCATGCTAGTCTGCATTGCAAGACAGTAGGGCGCTCGACAGATGATACAAGAGTAGCAGTGCTTGCATCGCATGCTGGCCTCTCAGCCACACAAAGAGCCTGGGGATGGCCGCCATGCTCGCTTCTACTGCAAGTGGGTTGCATCCTTTGAGACCACCTGGACACATACCAAATGGCATAGGCGTGAGGCAGGCTCTGGCCTCAGCAGTCCTCTAGGCAGGGAGGGTTAGAGAGGGCACCTCAGTGCAGGAAGGCTTGCTTGGTCAGGTTCAATTGCAGTCCCCCACCCCACCCCCCTCCCTCCCCTCCCGGCGCAGGCAGTAGATGCGACTCAAGCCCAGACCATAACACAGTTTGCCATGGTCAGAAACGAGGTGGCCGCCCCGGCGAAGGATGTGGTCTTCCGGCTCACTGCCTGGGGTGGAGGGCTGGTGGCTGGAGCAGGCAAGCTAGCCAGTGGCCAGTTTAGGTAAGGTTTTGTAGCAAGGAGGGGAAGGTGGCCCTGTGCGGCTTACAGCGCCGCATGTTGCAAGCTGGTCAGGGCGCTCCCCTTTGAGACGAGGACTGGCAAGGCAGCTTGGACCTCCAGCTCCCAGTGATGCATCTGACCTGGGACTCCCGACGCATGGTGTTCCTGGCAGCGAACTGATGCGCATTGACATCGGCTTAAGAGTGCAATGCGGCCCAGGCAGGGTGTGGGACCCATGTGTGCTTGGCTTGACGCCATTAACTGCACCCCATGCCTTTCCATTACTTATGCCATGTAGCACCCCTTCAGCACCCGTCACTCGTGTTAAAAAAAGTTGACGCTTCTGGGGAGGTGAACCTGACAGGTCCTCCAACTAACCCATCCGTTATGTGGGTGTTGTGCAGCAACCTCAAGCACCTGGCACGGATGTCTGGCGGTGTCCCCGATGCGTCCTTCATGTCAACCCTTAGTGGGCCCAGCAATTACATGACCATGTGGGAGGTGGCTTCAGCGGGCTGGGAGCTGCCCGTCCCCTCGACTCCTAACAGGGCCGCCTTCAATGGCGGAGCCACTGTGACAGCCCAGGTTGGTTGGCGCCCTTGGTTGCCAGTTTGTGCTGCAGATGGCTGTAAGGTCAATGGTGGCAACCCAGGTAACCCACTCCTGGTGGACGTGCATGTGTGATAGACAGTTTGGCTCCAAAGGCAGTCCCAGCTGCCCAGAAACAGGGCATACCCCAATGCAGGCAGAATGGTGCCGGCAGACCTGTCAAATGGTTGCCATAGGTCATAGCACCTGCACCAGCACCTCCCTGCCTCCAGCCGTTTCGACCAGAGCATCCCCCATCCTTCCCCTGCTGCAGGTGCACTACTTGTCTGCCGCCATCACCGGCACCTGGAACCCAGGGGAGAGCCGCACCTTCTACCTCTACAACGCGTTTGCCCGCTCAGCGGGCAGCCGCATCAAGTGCCTTCCCTTCAGGGCGGGAAACTCCGGCCTGGTGTGCTCCCGCATAGAGAACCAGAGCGGTACGGCGGCTGACCAGATAGCGGTCACGCTGTTGAACACGGCAGGATACGCTCTGCCGTCCTGGCAGCCTTCCCAGCGTTTTGGCATACAGGTCGGCCCTTGAGCGCAGTTATACTGGTGAAATTTTCCAACATCCCAGGTGATGGAGGACATGTTGGATTGTGCATGGGATGGAGTGGCAACAAATAGCAACCAGGATTCACGTTACCTTGTACCTGTGGCACCATGGCTAGCCGGGGTCTCGGCTGCCTGGGCTTCGACCTTTCATTGCTCTGTGGCTTCAAGCTTGCTGCTCTAAGGGCAATTGCCCTTCTTCATTTCCTTCAGCTGCATACAAGTTTTGCAAGTACTCATGTACCCCTCTTTGTCAATTCCATCTTGGTCTGGAGCAGCCACCAAAGTGTGTTGTGCCACAGTGGATGACTGCCTTCTTTTGCTTTCATTTCATGTGGGCCCTAACCCGGGCCCCGGGTAGGTGTAGCGCAGGTCTGGTATGACGATCTGGCCTTTACGTTTGCATGCGGCTAATGTACCTGTACTTTGTACAAAAAATGTGACCTACACTCTTGGGTCCTGCTTGACTTTTCGTAAGGTCAAGACATGCCAGAATGCTTAAGGAATGCCCTGATGTGTTGTCAAAAACGCGATGATGGCTCCCAGGAAGTCCAGTCCTTCAAGCGCCTGGACCCCGCCCGCGCGCTGTCCGCGCGTAGAGGAACGGATGGTTCGTTCATGGGTTGGTATCCCTCGCGCCACCGAGGCATCCAGTACGTGTTCCCGCCCTTTGAGTTTCCACCTGTACAAGTTTTACTCTGGGGCTGGCAATGCATTTGATGTAGAGGAGCCAGCAGGCAGCCATGCTCCTCGACCGATGGGGACAATGGCCAGCAAGATAGCAGGTGAGTGGTTGTATGGCAACATACCATCGTGCTGCCTGACCAAGAGCTTGCAGCTCCTAAACGATACACTTGCGTACATGACTGAGATTTTCAAGAGATGTACAAAGTCTGGCTTGCTTGCAGGCCTCCCACAGGTGCAAGGTCTTGCATGCTGCAGCGGCACAAGAGAAGAAATTGGGCATTTGAAGACCTCGAAGCATAGAATAATATTGAATCGGCCTGCTCACTTGTGAGCGCCCTGAACGGAGCCCCCGGAGTCTCGGGGTCTAGAGAGCTGTTGTGCCCAAGTGGTACTCACTTAGCGGTACCTCTTCCGTGGCCGGCAAGCTCCGGTGCTGCTAACCACGCGGTTGTTCCACGCCGTGGTAAATTTCACTGCTGTAGCATTGTTAGCTTCTAATTTCGGGCTCGCGCGCAGTCCGTAAGGTTTCTGGCGGTTTCTGGCAGTCCGGAAAGTTTCTGCCGTGCCTGCAGCATAGGGCGCTTTGTGCGCGCACAACAGGTAAGGGTGATGCGCTGCGATCGTTGAGGGCATTGCTGCTACTTGACTCTCTTTAGGGTTAGGGGAGGGCAGGGCGACTGGTCACTGCGCGTCTTGCACTGCTTTTCCTATGCGCACCGTGCGCACGAGGGTTGCGTGCAGATTATGGCAAACCTGACGTCTTGAATCCGGTGCAAGCGCCGAAACCTGCTGCAAGGTCAAGGTTGGCTTCTTTGTACTGAAGAGTTAAATCAGTCCACCGGGGCCGCCGTGACAGCCCAGGACTGCACAAATGGTGGCCTCAAGCCACAACTGACTGTCGGTGCTGCAGCAGTGTAGCAAGCAGAAGGGATGCTGAGTCTGCTGCTCTTCGTGACGGCAGTGCTGGCGGCCAGCAGCGAAGCTGCAGCTCCATCAATACCTGACTTCCTGACAGGGTACATCTCAAGGCGAGCAGTAGAAATTCCCAGGGAGCGTGCAAAGCTGGAAGCGGACCTTGACGCGGCGGCCAAGACTGCAGCCGCCATTGCGGCTGCCCCCAGATACAAGCGCCCCACCGTGAAGACACCGGTGGGCAACGTCAAATATGTGGACCTCTCAAGGGTAGGCCTTCGGCCCCAGGTCCCTGGCGGCCTCAACTTCAACTCCGGTGGAAGGTGAGCCCAGTAATGCTTGACCACCCGTGGCCTAGCCTGGCCCGCATGTGAAAACATGTGAACACATTCTTCGTCTGCAGCTCCGTGCCTCA
This sequence comes from Parachlorella kessleri, assembly GCA_001598975.1. Lineage (NCBI taxonomy): Eukaryota > Viridiplantae > Chlorophyta > Trebouxiophyceae > Chlorellales > Chlorellaceae > Parachlorella > Parachlorella kessleri. The sequence goes on from BBXU01001900.1 coordinate 31,463, forward strand.
TTTACTAGCACTGTTTACCGCACGCATCCTGGGCGATTCGTTGATTTGCATGGAACTGCTGTTTGGGTTGCAGCTACCCTCGCTACCCTGCACCTCGGTTGCCTCCCCAGCCCAACCCCATCACAACCTGCCCCGAACTAAGTTCGGTGAAGAAGTTTGGGGCCAAGGGAGATGGGTTCACAGACGACTCCGGTCAGTGAGCCCCTGCATTGTGTATTTGGACCACCCTGAAGCTTGTAGCTGGTAGTGACAAGCTTCAGGGTGGTATGCCAATGCCTTGGGTATTGTGAATAGCGTGTGAGGGGGGGTGTAGATGGATGCAGTGTCATAAGCAAAATCACTGTCAAGCTTGGTGTCATGTTACACAAGGCCACCTTCCCTTGTGCAGGCGCCTTCCAGGCGGCTAGCGCTGCAACTTCGGTGACATTTGTTTACCTGCCTCCCGGCAACTACCGCATCGCCAAGAGCACCACGCTAACCAAGCCGATCCTGGCAGGTACGCACGGTGCACATTGGGCACTTGCAGCTCGTTAGAAACTCCTATGCACACATCCCACTTCTCCTCCATACCCTGGTCCAGCTAATCCTAGCAAGTTTTTGGCAGCATGCGTGCTCACTACAGGTGTGAGGGTCCCGCGGCAGGTTGCATTGCCGGTTGCTGCTCTCTCTGAAGTAGTTTACCATCAGGTTGTTAATGTTCGTCTATGCAGGAACCGGTGCCAAGCTGACCATCGCAGCTGGGGTTATCCTCACCTTGAAGCAGCGGGTGTACCAGCATGATGTCAATGGCGCCCTCTTTGCCGGTCCAGGTGGGTGGTTGTGGATAGTGTTTGATACACACTTGGCGTTTGGAGGGGCAGCGCAGGTCTCTCCTTGGGAGGGTTGCTGCCTTTGACATATGGCGGTCATACCGCGCAGGCAGGCATGAGTCCCCTCGTACACCCTGTGTCCTGTGAGGGGGCGGCAAAGTAGAAGGCGGGCAGCAACATGAGGCAACCCTTGCAGTTGCCATCATCGACCTGGCTGGCTCTTCATGGCGTGCCGTCCGTGCTCTCTATGCTAAACAGGGGCGGTGAGGCTGACGACAAACAGTGACACGCTCCGCCCCTCCTGGTTCAAGAACGAGGGGGAAACCGATACCATGGCGCTCCAGCAGGCCGTGGACAGCTGTGGCGGCGCCTGCATCCTAATGCTGCATGCGCCCATGGTCCTGAACAAGGTGGGCTCTGCCCTTCTCGCCTTTTGGTAGCAGACCACCGGCAACGTGTGCTGTGCATGCACTGCTGTCATGTTCCTGGCACGTATCTGCATGGAATTGGCTACAACTGACAATTGTGGCAATATAAGCATTGTGCTGCATGCGCATGCCGCACTATTTCTTTGCCTTTGAGACGGCACAGTTGTGGCAGCGCTTGCACCCTGCTGCTCTTGTCGCGATACTCCTTGAAGAACAAACGTGTCGCATGTCGACAGCGTGGTTGTTCAAGCACAAGGATGTTGTGATTGTTCACACACTGCTGCCTTGCGCTAGACGAAGCATCTCCTCAGACTTCTGGCAACGCAGTGCACCTTCTGTCTGGCTACCGCTGCAGGATTGCCCTTGAATCGCTTGCAACACCTTTTTCACCCTTTGTATGACTGGTCATCACTGTGCAGGCAGTCAAACTAAAGCCCCCAGTGGGGATCTTCTCCACAACAGGAGCCCTCATCCTGGGCAATAGAGACGGCAGCCGAGGCGAGGGCTTTGTGCTGACCCCAGGCCGCTACCGGCGGCCCTTGCTGCTCGGTACCATGTGGGGCTTCAAATCCTATGGGGTCCGGATTCAGGTGGGGTGCCTCGGAGCAGCCCCTTCTCCGCAAGTTGTGTCACAGCTGCTGCCAAGGGTATCAGGTTGATGAGTGCCATATGGATGTTGTCCAGTTTTAAGGTCGACACAGGCGAGTTTGTGTTGGAGATGAAATGATGTGCCCACTGACGTAACTTAGCATGTGCTGCTGCTTGCAGGGTGGCGTGACAGGGGCGGAGATCCAAGTGCAGGGCTTCCTGGAGGGCTCTGAGGGAATCACCTTCGCTGCCATGGAAGGCAGCAGGAGCATCACTAATGTTTACGTCACCCACTTGACCTTTACCAATGTGAGTGCTGGCCAGGGAGTGACAGATTGCACCAAGCTTGCCGACCTTTACAAATGTGAGTGCTGGCCAGGGAGTGACAGATAGCACCAAGCTTGTCCGCAGCCTCAGCGCGTTCATCATTTTCACATCCATCCTTGCCATTGTGCATGCATGTCTTTGAGAACCACCCTCCATGCTCTACCGCCGGCATCACATTCATGTCGAAGGCTCTGCAGCTTGTTTGCGCTGGCACACTCTTCCAAGCGCGTACCCCTGTATAGGGCTGTAATCTCTCCCATTGCCTTCTCAGCTCCTACTTGTCACCTAACTGTCTCCTACTTGTTACCTACTGGTCAGCTCACTGGTTAACCCAGTTGTGCGCTTGCAGGCCGTGCAACACACGGTGGTGTTCAGGGCTGGTGCATCCAGCGACCTGATTAACAACTGCCTGGTCCGAGGCAACTTTGTGGTGACGCCTGGCTTCTTCAACCCCAACGCTCGCTCGGCCGCGCTGACAATCAAGGGCACGGCGCCTCCTAAGCTGGTCAAGACGTCTGTCGAATTCCAGGTACGCCTCGCCATGACATGAAAGGGTTTCGAACAAGCATTACACTCATTTCAGGTGGTTCGTTGTTGGGCACCACTGTGTCAATGTGGATGATTGCCATGGACCACCCACAGCCTTTCCGCCTTAGGCACCACTGCTTTATTCGACTGGTGATACTACCTGCCAGTAGCCTACTCATTCCCCCGCCCTGCTGCAGGCGATCGACGCTGCACAGCATGCACAAGCCACCCAGTTTATGTTTTTGAGGAATGAGGTGGGCGCCCCGACCAAGGACCTGGTGTTCAAGGTGTCGTCCTGGGGCGGGGGCCTGGTGGCTGGCGCTGGCAAGCTGGTGGGCGGGAAGTTCAGGTGGGCGCCATGGGAGTGAGGTTGACATATTAACATCAAGGGTTGGTAGCAGTGGGTGGGTCGGTAGGTGGGTCTGCTGATGGGTGGTCACGCCGTTATCAGGATGATGCGGCCTACCTCTGATGGCACAGCTGTCGATGTACGTCACTGTAGGCTAAGGAAGATCTCATTACGCAACAATCAGGGCCGTGTAAAAGTGGAGAAAGTCATCATTCTCTAGGAGTCGCCCCATGGTTGTATGCAATCACGGACATGAGCCCATTGCGTCGCAGCAATGGGAAAAGGGACGAAAAGGGACGGAATGAGTGACAGTTGGGGCCTTCCTTATGTATGCCATACAGTGCATAGCACGCTCCCTGCAAGCAGCAATCTCCGGAATCCGGCGACCCCACCCCACCCCACCCCATCCCCTCCCTCCTCTCGGGGTGCCAGTTTTTGGCACATGCAGCACCCTCTTTATGCACACATGTGTGGTGGAACGCTAAACACCACTTGGGTGTTGCAATCCCAATGTTGGTCGTCCGGCCTACCGCCCTGCCCCTCCCTTTATCTGATTCTCTGCAGCACTCTGAAGTACCTGGCACGCATGTCTGGCGGCGTCCCCGACACCAACTGGCAGTCTACCCTCAGCGGGCAGTCCAATTACGTAACCATGTGGGAAGTGGCCTCAGCTGGCTGGGAGCTGCCCATGCCCTCCACACCCAATAGGGCTGCCTTCAACGGGGGCGTTAGCGTGAATGCGCAGGTACGTGATGGGGCTCTGAACAAGAGGCACTTGGCAGTTGGCTGCGACTTTACTTTCCTGACCTCACAATTGCGTGCCGTTTCCCCCACCAGCAGGGCTGCCGTCAGTGGAGGTCAGCTTTGCCCAGGGGGTGACAGTTCATGGTTTGTTGGTGTGGCCTCTGGGCACACTACTGGGGCGACTGTGCTCCCCACTGCTATGCAAGTTCGAGACCTTCGAGCAGCTGCTGGCCAGTTTAGGGCTTAGGGTTAGGGTTCCCTCGGAGCAACCTAACACTCTGTCTTCATCGAGCTCGTCTATTGTGACACCTGCGTATGGTGATGCAGGTCCAATACGTGCAGGCTCCCATCACCGGCACCTGGAACCCAGGGGAGACCCGCACCTTCTACTTCTACAGTGTGTATGCCCGCTCAGCGGGCAGCCGCATCAAGTGCCTTCCCTTCAGGGCTGGCAACCCCGGCCTGGTGTGCTCCCGCATTGAGAACCAGAGCGGTACGGCGGCTGACCAGATAGCGGTCACGCTGTTGAACACGGCTGGCTATGCAATGCCTTTTTGGATGAACCTACACCGGTTTGCCGTTCAGGTGGGGCCTTAGACACTCAGAGACTGTAGCTAGTGGGCAAAGTGGGGACGTCTTTCTCATTGCAGCAAGTCTAGCTATTGAGCCTGTCCTTGCACTCACTGTGTACACAGGTTCACCAAATTTTGATCTCCGCTTGCTCCCTGCTAATCCTTTCTGGTTGCGGTTTTCACTATGACTAGGACACTCCTCATTAAGATTGTCCGCTGGACTACTGACCGCTCAGCATCAGGTGTGGAGCCAGGCCTCTGCATGGCATATGCTTGGTGCATACGCATGTGTGGGCGTCTCTTGTGCGTCTCAGTTGGGCAACTGACCCCCTGGAAAGCTGCACGGGGACTCTTGTTGTGTCGTGCCGTTGGCTTCCTTGCTATGCATGTGCAGTTCCTTCTGGGTTTGCTGCATGCCATATGCGTCACGGCAACAAGCACACCAGGGTTGTGTGGCTGTTTTGTGCTCTTATCCTTTTTGGATAACCTTTCTGAGCAGCGATGCAGGTGATGGCAGTGTTGCGGACCCCAGCTGAGTTGTTAGTACTATGACTCTTATGCAGAGCTTGTCGTTGCAATCGGGATGCTCGTCGTGTATCACTGTCAATGCACACTTGTTGCCAGCTGGCAAAAGCTGGCCTGCCAGCCGTGCAAGCTGGAGGTTTCTTGTGAGGCTAATGTAACTAGTCAGTGCTTGCAAATGGCAGCCGCCGAGAGAAGCCTTAAGCTTGAGCTTGCAGGTCTGCGGCACTGTCCGACGCCCAGCAACGTCATTTGGAGCCTCCCAGTCACCGTGCAAGCTGCAAGCCCCCTTGAAAAAGTCTCTGTGGTATTCTGCACCCTCGAGGTGCTACATGCCTTTGGACGTCACCTAACGAGGAGGAACTCACACCAGGGCCTCGGGCGTGCCTACTGCTTAAAAAACACTGTCAAACCAAGGCTGAGCACACCATCCATGACGACCACGTTTGACTACCACAGTAGTTCTGACACTTATGCCCTTAGCCTGCTCACGAGATTTGGCGTCTTGCGTAAAGGCTTTGAGCTGATTGGAGGCTCCCCGCCCGCGCGTCCTGAGTCATAGATGCTTCATCTCCTGAAAGTGATGCAAGATAGATAGCTTTTACAAAGAAAGTTAATGCTTTGCTCCGTCGCTAGGCTATCAGTCAAAGCCTGAGCGCAGGATCACTTCATAGCTCCTGGCTACCAAGCCTGAGAGAGGTCAGCGTGGAATACGGCTTACATGCACTGGACGACTCTTAAATAACAGGAGTAGAGCAAGTATCATGGCAGCGGCGCGCAGAAAACAGGCGGCCCTTCCCAGCTTCACCCTTGATGCCTGGGTACAATCGCCTAGCACACCGTGTGCAGGTACCATTTTTTTCTAAAGCTTCTTCTTTCTGGAGTATCCTAGATCCCCTTGAGCCTGGCTTCTGATTCCATGACCAGCTGCAGCACCGTGGACTTGCATCCACGCTGGTCATGATCCCTATGCAGCTATCTAAAGCCAGGCAAGCCCTCGCTCGATTCAACCTCGCTCGATTCAAACAGGCTGGCACTTTCAACGGACTTGCTACAGCATCCGGCCGCCCTCAGAGGACTTCGAAGGCTGTGCCTGCAGTGAAGTGTGGATGTGAGTGGTGCCCCACGGGTGGATGTTGCTGCACCTGCTGGGCATGGTGCATCTAATTTACCTTCACCTGGGCTTCAACACCTTGAATGGGTGCCAGGCAGCGTCCTGCGCTTGACAAACCTGCAGGTGCGCAGCAGGTGACGTTTTAGTGCAGAGGTTGCGTCTCGCCGGCATCACTTTCAAAACACTGTGCATGCTGCAATAGAAGTATGCGTGCTGAGCTGCCTCCCTTGAATCCTGCGCTCAACCGCTGGGCCTCAAGGAAGTGCAGGAGATGGGCTGCGTTTGCTGCAGCCCTGCTGCCGCCGCTGCAGCCCTGCTGCTGCCGCTGCAGCAGCTGTGGCTTTAGCAGAGCAGCCTGCCCAGCTGCTGGGTGGGGGAGGCCGCCAGGCAAGCCTTCAGGGGGCCTACTGCTGCTGCTGCCGCTCATGCGGCTGCTGCTTGTGACGCTGTGGAGTTACACCTGGTAGGTGGCAGGTGCTGAGGGGCTGGTTTTGTGGGCTACGTAGCTTCGTCCGGCTGATATAGCCTGCGGGCGGTTCTGCTGCTCCCCCCCACTCTTGCTGCTGCCTGCTTTTATGCAACTGCACCTTGAGCTTGGTGCTGAGTGAAAGCGAGACATCAGCAAGAAGGAGTTACATATTTGCGGCGGCCAGATCGTCACCCAGCTTCCAGCCCAGTGCCCGCCACACGAAGGCCCCTCCTCCCCCACCCCCCACCCCACCTCCTCACTGGCCAGCTGCTGCTGCAGTGAGCTGCAGGCAGCCCAAGAAAGGCTAGCAGCGTAGTCAGCGGCGGGGAGTCTGGGAGGGGTTAGCAGCCACAGTCTGCTAGCCTCTCCTGGACCAAACTGCCAAGGGGGTTCCCAGCGTGGCCGTCTGGCTCAAAAGCCCAAGCTCGAGTGGCCTGCCAGAGCGCTTTCGATGGAATGCCACCGATGGTGGGGGTTCGTGCATGGCAGGAGTTGTGCCAGCAAGGGCAGGTGGAGTGGAGGGTGGAAAGGGGTGCTTACGTGCGACGATGTGGTGGCACACTGTCAGGCTGGGTTGGACTAGGGTGATGTGACAAAGCCCTATTTTATAGTAGCAGAGCGGCAGCCATTGCAATCAGTATCATCGCTCTTGGTGGATTTTGGTATGCTGGGCTGTCAAAGCTTTGAGCCAACATGCAGCGTTATCCTTGCCCTTGACTTGTGGAGACCAACTCTCCACCCAGACGGCAGGCAGCTGGGTGGGTGGTTCCATACCATCGTGCTGCCTGACCAAGAACTTGCAGCTGGTTCAACCTTCTCCGATCAAGACGCATTCATGCTGGCAAAGTTTTTGAAAAAGATGTACAGTCTTTAGCTGGAGTTGACCCCCTCCCTCATGGTTGTTGGGCCTTGGTTGGCCGTGAGCGGCACTTGGTGCATACCTTTGGAGGGTTGGAAGCCTACACAATGGCAAGAGAGCTTTTTGGACCTTGGCTTACGCGGTCCCTGAGTTTGTTTTGCCCAGGGTAGCTACCGGTAGTGCCAACTGGGGCGATACCACCTCCGGAACCGGCAAGCTCCGGTGCTATTCAACACACGCGGTGTTCCACGCCGCACTATTTTTACACATAGCAGTGTTAGTTTCTTATACAAGGTAACGGTGGTCCGGTTTAGTTTGTGATCGGGACTTCAGAGTCCAACGCTACACACCGTGTTGCAGTGGCAACCACCAAAGGGAGCTTTGTGCGGACCCAGCAACAGGTGAGGCTGATGCGGTGCTTACAGGCCTCTTGTATATTTCCGGGCTCCCAGGGGAGTTCCCTGGCTGTCACAGGGCACTGCGGGGCTGGCATGCATTCATCTAGGCGCACCGTGCTGGCCAGGGTTGCGAGCTCACCTTGACAAACCTGACTTTCTGGATTCGCTGTATCCGAGATAGCTTGCTGCACTGTCGAAATGGGCTTGGTGCATGGTGGTCGTTGTGAGGCCGGCCTGGGGCGTCGCAGCCTACGACTGCACGATCACTTGTCCGGCAGCCTCAAGCAACGGTTGACTGTTGTTACTGCTGCAGCGTAGCAAGTGGGAGGGATGCGGTCGGTTCTCTTTCTGACGGCGGTGCTGGCGGCGTTGGCCAGCAGCGCAGCTGCGGCTCCAACAGCTACTGACTTCATGACAGAGTACATCTCAAAGCGAGCCGAACAAATTGCCAAGGAGCGTGCAAAGGTGGAAGCGGACCTTGACGCGGCCGCCAAAGCTGCAGCCGCCATTGCGGCCGCCCCCAGGTACAAGCGCCCCACCGTGAAGGCGCCGGTGGGCAACGTCAACTATGTGGACCTCTCAAGGGTAGGCCTGCGGGCCCAGGCAACCACTGGCGGCCTCAACTTCAACTCTGGTGGAAGGTGGGCCCCATACTTGCTGAGGAAGCAGCGGGCAGTGCATGACCAGCCGCTGCCTGGCCTGTAACACTACTGTATGTAGGTACACCCTGTCCCTGCAGCTTTCATGCGTCAATTGCAAGCACATGTGCCGCATACTGAACTGCTCGATAATTGATGTCCCTGCTGTTTGGGTGCAGCTACCCTCGCTACCCAGCACCCCGGCTGCCGCCCCGCCATAACCCCATCACAAGCTGCCCCGAACCAAGTTCAGTGAAGAAGTTTGGTGCCAAGGGAGACGGGTTCACAGACGATGCCGGTCAGTAAGCCCCTGATTGGAGCCTCCTTGCGTGTCTTTGAGCGTGAAGCTGGCATGCCAATATCATGGGAAAGCTTGCCATGAGTGAGCATGCAGGGTGTACATGACTTACGAAAGCCAATCTGTTGTCAAGTGTGATGTCGACTTACACAACCGCATCTCTCCATATGCAGGCGCCCTCCTGGCGGCAAGCGCCACAACTTCGCTTACATTTGTCTACCTGCCTCCTGGCAACTACCGTATCGCCAAGAGCATCACTGTGACCAAGCCCATCCTGGCAGGTGCACACCATGCACAGTGGCTACTAGCGCCAAAGTAGCAATCCCTGTGTACATGGCCCCTGTCACAGCCCAGGCCTGGGTCCAGCTGGCACATGCTGATCAAGGCATGCTCCTGGCAACATGCTGACACTCTAGATGTGTGAAGGGCCCAATGGAGAGCATACCAAGTTGCTGCTCCGGCGGATACGAAGTATGCCACGGCATGACAACTTGATAAGGTGTCCAAGATTTGATTTCTGCAGGCGCCGGCGCCAAGCTGACCATTGCAGCTGGGATCACCCTCACCCTCACGCAGCGGGTGTACCAGCATGATGCCAACGGTGCCCTCTTTGCCGGTCCAGGTGGGTGGATGGGGTAGACGAGGAATCACACTGGGCGCAAGGAGGAGCAGCACGAGACTAGTCTGGGAGGGACTAGTCTGGGAGGGAACCATGGCCTCCTTGCGGCATTGACTGTGTGGAGAGCATGCATGCCAAGCAGCAACACGCGGCAACCCTCTAAGTTACAACCTTCGACTTGTCTGGCCCCAACGCAGTCTGTGCTGCCACCCTGTGCGCAGGGGCGGCGAAGCTGACCATCAACAGTGACACGCTCCGCCCCTCCTGGTTCAAGAACGTCGACCAGGGGGAAACCGATGACATGGCGCTCCAGCAGGCTGTGGACAGCTGTGGCAGCGCCTGCATCCTCATGCTGCATGGGCCTGTCTTCCTGAAGAAGGTGAGCCCTGCCCGTACGGATCCCTCTGCAGCGAGCGCTAGGCAACCGCGCTGCAGTGCAAGCACTGCTGTCATGCTCCTGCCACTCTGCCTCAAGGCCATCAACGCCTGGGTAATAGAAATGGCTACCACCGCTGCTGACAGGTGCGTGATGCAAATGCACTGTGCTGCTGCATGCCGCCCTACTCCCATGCCATTTTGAGGGCAAGCACAGCTGTGGCAGCGCTCTGCCCATGTGGCTTGCTATCAAGTGCTTATGGCACGGTGGATTGTGTTGCTCGAAGGTGGTTCTGTGTTGCAACTGGCCACCGCGGTGCAGGCAGTCAACCTGAAGCCCCCCGTGGGCGTCTTTTCCACAGCAGCAGTCACCATCCTGGGGAACGGGGCGGGCAGCCGAGGCGAGGGCTTTGTGCTGACCCCAGGCCTCTACCGGCGCCCCATGCTTCTCCCCACCATGTGGGGCTTCAGCTCCTTTGGGATTAAGATTCAGGTGGGGTGCCCGAAGACAGCGTCATTACTGCAATCACTTGGTCAGTTGCTCAAAGGTGTTATTACCTCCTGGTCAGCACCATGTGGGTAGTGACCTCGCGCGCCGGTTCCTAGCCATCCAGTCCTGGACAGTCTGGGATAGTCTAGCCGATAGATCGGCACCTTGCCTCCTGCCATAAGCCGCCGCAATGGAGCCCCCCATGGTAGGCATGACAGGGTGGAGCGGCCTGCCTGTTTTCCTGTGGCAAGAGACTCAGCTCGGTATGCATGGCTTCCAGTTGTGACTGCTGGCAAACCTTGAAGCAGGCCATTGCTTTGTAAAGAGCTGAGAAAGCGGGGCCTCAGCCTCTGCAAAGTGCGCCCAATTAACTAACCTTACTATGGCACATGGCTTCATTGCAGGGTGGCGTAATTGGGGCAGAAATCCAGGCACAGGGCTTCCTGGATGCCTCTGAGGGGATCACCTTTGCCGCCCAGGAAGGCAGCAAGCGCAACATTACAAATGTTTACGTCACCCACATGACCTTTGCCAACGTGAGTGCTGCCCAGGGAAGGGACCAATGGTAGTACGCTTGACCGCTCTGATGCGGCAGCAGCATTTGTATGCATGCAATTGCCCCAGTTGCTGCACCAGCCTAAGGACCAAGGCGCTTCATCATTGGCATGCACATGGCTCTGTTCTGCTCTTCTAAGGTGCCCCTTACTCTTCCCAAGCCCGTATTACTGCTTAGAGTTGCACTTCCCACCTTTGCCTCCTCATCATTTCCTGCACCGCATGACCACCTGCAGTCCGTGCAACACACGGTGGTACTCAAGGCCGCCGCCTCCACCGACCTGATCAACAATTGCCTGGTCCGAGGCAACTTTGTGGTGTCTCCTGGCTTCTCCAACCCCACTGCCCCCTCCGCTGCGTTGACTGTAAGGGGCGCAGCAGCTCCTCGGCTCGTCAAGACGTCTGTGGACTACCAGGTACGCCCAACATGAGCCCCTAGGCTGCGAGTAAGTTAACGGCACTCTCACGGCAGCTTGCTTGTCCTGACCCTGCTCTCCCACTGTGGCATGCTGTTTGCCAAGGGCCATATAATCCCTAACCCTTCCGAGCGCCCCTTGTGTGACCAAAGGCCACAAATCTTCCCCTTCCTGCCTTGGCTGTTGCAGGCAATCGACGCTGCCCAGTTCAACAAAGTCACCCAGTTCACCTTTGTGAGGAATGAGGTGGCGGCCCCGACTGCAAACCTGGTGTTCAAGGTGTCGTCCTGGGGCGGGGGCCTGGTGGCTGGGGCTGGCAAGCTGGTGGGCGGGCAGTTCAGGTGAGCTTGCGAGGGAGCAGGCAGCCTGGGGGGTCCAGAAATGTGGAAAGAAAAGTTGGGACAGACGAATGGATGCGGTGTGGGTGGGTGGGTAGGTGGGTGGATCGGTGAGAGGATCGTCAAAAAGAACTGGTGACATGGTAGGAACAGGGAGCTGACAGGCCCCTTAAGTGCTCTTGGACCTGCCTGGCACACACACCTCCTCTCTCTACTGTGAACATGTGGCTGCCACCTTCGCCCCTCGGCCGTGGAACGGATAGGGTCACAAGAACAATATACCTCATGTACTTCGCCTTGAGTGCCTGGCACACACATGCCTACATTGCTGTCTCTCCTGCAACAGCCTTCTTTTTGGCCACATGCTGAGGTCTCTTTGTTGGACGTCCTTTTGCCCGCTGGGAACCAGCCCCTCTGTCAGCTCACTGGTAGCCCATGCACCCAACGACCCGTCCCTCTGGGTGTCTGATGCCGTGCAGCACCCTCAAGTATCTGGCGCGCATGTCAGGCGGCGTCCCTGATGCCACCTGGGAGTCCAACCTCAGCGGGCCGTCCAATTACGTGACCATGTGGGATGTGGCCTCAGCTGGCTGGGAGCTGCCCATGCCCTCCACCCCCAACAGGGCTGCCTTCAACGGGGGCGCCAGCGTGTCTGCACAGGTGGGGTGGGGCTCTGCCCGAGAGGCACCCAGCTGTTGGCTGCCAGTCTGCTTGGCTGAGCTCCCTGGTTCAAAGCCATGCCATCCAGCCCCAACTGTTCGCTGCCTTCCACGAGTGCGCCAGCCATTCAGCGCAGGCTGGGTGGGTAGGACTTCTGCAGGCACAAGAGAAGATTCCCGAGTAGGGTGGGAGCCCTGCGTGCTAGTGGTCAAAGCCCTACTGTGCGGCCGTGCGCACGTCTGCTTTGCAGCTTCGTGATGTACATGCACCTCTCGCAGGCACCTGGCTCCACCCCTTACTCCCACCTCCTCCCGAGGCATATGCCAACCACACTGGGTGTTGGCCTGCGCCTGGCATTGCAGGTGCACTATGTCCAAGCCCCCATCACCGGCACCTGGCTCCCCGGCCAGACCCGCACCTTCTACTTCTACAACGCGTATGCCCGCTCGGCTGGCAGCCGCATCTCCTGCCTGCCTTTCAGGGCAGCCAACGCCGGCATCGTGTGCTCCCGCATAGAGAACCAGAGCGGCATGGCCCCCGACCAGGTGGCTGTTATGCTCAAGTACACTGCTGGCTTTGCAATGCCGTCATGGATGACTGTGCACCGGTTTGCCGTTCAGGTGGGGCCCTAGACACTCAGAGACTGTAGCTAGTGAGCTGGATTGGCCGTCTTTCTCTTGCAGCAGGTGTAGCTACTACCGAGGCTGTAACTTGTAGTCGCTGTATTCGCAGGTTTCCGAGTTTGGTTTACGCTCCCCCCTTGCTGTTCCTCTTTGTGACACTTATGTACCTTCGTAAACTATCAAATGGATCGTCTGCTTGGTCATTTCTCCGGCTCAGTAGCAGTTGTCGGGCTCTTCAAACAACAGAGCAATACATATGCCTCTTTCGTCATTTTCCCTTGCCCTGTAGGCTTGTGCGTATTTAGTCATATGTTCTACTACGTCTCCGTTGGGATATCGACCCCTGCAATGCTGCATTGGGTCTATTTTTGCTGGTGGCTTACTTTATATGCAGGGATAGCTCCTTCTGGGTCAAATGCATGGGTCAGAGCAACAAGCACAGCGACTATTGAGTAGCCGTCTTGTGCTCTTACCTTCTTTGGTACTCCTTTGTTTACAGCAATGCAGGTGACGGCAGCGTTGCGGACCTTCAGTTGCATTGTTACTTCTATACATCTATTGTGTACTTCTTTCTCGTACCATATCTAAGCCTCCAGGGGCCCTGCACATCTTTTGGGGATCTGGTCTTTTGCAGTTTGTATGTTGGTGTGCACCAGTGGATGCTCGTTGTTCAGCACTGTTCAAGCAGCTGTTCTCAACCCCGTGCCAGCTACGTGGGAATATGGCGTGACAAAAGGTTGTTGCAGCACTTATTGTTAGTGTTTCTAATTAAGGCAAATGTTGAGCCTGGCTAGGCCTGCAGCTTAGCCTTGCGCCATGGCCTTGCGCCCAGCCCCACAAATACTAAGCCAGTTGGTCAGCTTGCTTGCCACTTTCATTTCATCTTGTACCAGCCAAGTGATGTCCGCAAGGTACTACCTGCCTCACAAATCCAACTCCAAGCGGAAAACTCACAAGTCCCACTGACCCGTGTGCCCCTTGCTTCAAGCACTGCCCTCCATCCCAACAGGTCCTTGCAGGGCACCGGCATGGCGCTAGTAATCGATGATCTGTGTCCAACGCATTTTCAGAAGGTTGCAGGGTTCTTCAGTACAGGCACTGAGAGCTCTTGAAGGCTCCCCGCCCGCGCTTCCTGAGTCATTGAAGCTTTGATCTTCAGGAAGTGAAATTAGTAGGTAGCCTATAGCAAAAGGATGCCATGCTTGGTTTCTTACGACCAGGCGACCACGAGATGTTGAGTGAGCAAAGCACCATGGACGGCCTATCCAGGCTACCATAACAGTCAACACTCTGCCAATCTACTAAACGCCGCTTGCTAATAGCAGTGGAGCACGTGGGGTCTGCCTGTCAGTGGCGCGCACAGAACCGACAGCCTCGCCCAGCTTTACTCTTGAGGCGTGTACGAACTGCCCCTAGCATACGTGTGCAGGTACCCCTTCCTCTGAAACAGCACTTGTTGGCACCAGCCATGCAACTCGATAGGCTGCCAGTTGAGGTGCTGGAGTTGGTACTTGCACACCTTAGCTTGAAGGACAGGTGAGAGCCCCTCCAGGCGTTTTAATTCTGCTGTAGTTTTGCTGGAGACTGCACAAAAGGTGCTCAGAATGCAGCCCTTTCAGGTTCTACAGAGTGCCTGACGCAATCACCAACAAGCCTGTATGTCGCTCTATTGAAGTCTGAAGCTGCTGTATGTGGTTTGGCATGTGGCGGACCCGCACACCTTGGCAGTCCGTCGTAATTGCGTGCCGCCCTTGCTCAACTTTGACTGACTAACTTGTGTGCAGAGTGGCAATTCTCAGCAGCAGCAAGGCCCTGAGTGTTACCGGATGCAGCCTGAAGTTGCTTGGCGAGGAGCTGGACATAACCGTTCAAGAGCAGCACCTGACCAGCTTCCAGCTGTGGTTGCGCAACAGGCGCTGGCCCCTGGGCAGCCTGAAACTCACAGCCAGCAGCAGCAGCCCACAGGCATCCGCGGACTTGCTGCAGGAGCTGCTTGCTAGCTCGGTCCACACGCTGTCCGTCACATGGACCGGCCCCTATGTGCTCTGCAGCCCAGCAGCAGTGCCAGCGCCTTCGCTTCAGCAGCTCACAGTCACGGTCACCGGGTCTATCGAGATTCACAGCAGCCTCAGTCGCCTCGCCTCCCTCACAACGCTGACTTTGGTGCAGTCGCAAGGGTCCGCTGTGCCCTACTTCACCCTCCAGCCAGGGTGGCTACCCAGGAGCCTGGAAGCGCTACAGTTTGTGAAGTTGTGCCAATGTCCCTTTCAGCCTGGTGGTGACTTCCCCGAGAAGCTGCAGCACCTTGGCCTGCTTTTTGAGGCTAATTACAGCCTGGGCCTAGAGGCATTTCCAACTTTGTGGCGTGCGACAACCCAAACCACCTCATGGCTGCCGCGATTCGGCGGCCTCATCTCACTACATCTTGCTGGCTCGCACCTGGAGGCCGTGCCAGACCACCTGGCCGTCCTGACAAGGCTTCAGAGGCTGACCCTTCGGTGTGGTGTTGAGCTGCATGGCGACCCCTGGATGCTGCCCCTGCTGGGCATGCTGCAGCTGACGTTCCTTGACCTGGGCTGGAGAGGCCTTGAACGAGTGCCGGACGGCATCCTGCGCTTGCCCAAGCTGCAGGTAGGCAGCAGGTGGCGTTTGGTGCAATGAAGAAAAAACAGAAACAGGTAGCTCTCTGGAAACTAGCTTAAGGATACCCTTGTGACTGTCGTGAGTGACGCATGCACGCTAAGCTAACTGCCTCTATGTGCCCTGCACGACTGCCCTTATTTCATCCGCCACTTGCTCGTCTGGCGCTCCCATGCGGTCTCCCATGTACATAAACGCTGCGCACGTCGTGCGATCTTCTTGACTGCGGATGTGCTTCAATGGGTGCTGTAGCGCCCCCCATGCCAGGCTAGATTAGGCGTTCCCCCCTGCCAGGCAAGACAGCCCCTGCTGAGCAGCGAGCAGCGTGTCGCTATTGCAGCCTAGCCGGCCACTCCGCCGTCTTTGTGCTACCGGGCCTGCCATCGTCACCCCGCCCAGCCCGTCACCACCGCTGCCAGCTAACAAGAGCCTGCTATGGTCCTGCTCTGCCCTCATGCAGGTCCTCCGGCTGGATGGCAACCCCCAACTGGACCCCATTGTGCTGCCCTTCTCTCGAGCCACTGCGCCTATCACCCACCTCGCCCTGGATCTTCTCCATGTCATGGGGTCGTATGACGAGCTGGGTCCGCTGCGGAGCCTGAGGCGGCTGGAGGTGTGCCACGACATGAGCATCTGGTCAGGCTACCATGACACCTTTTTGCTGGGGGTCGACGAGCTGGCCCTGGGCTGCTGGCAGAAGATTGTTTGGGGTGTCTGCTGCCGAAGTGCCTGGCCTGCAGGGCTTCTTCATATCTGAGTTCGAGTATGGGATGGCAGTATTGAGAGACACACTGGACTCTTTGCGGCAGGCTTGGCCAGGTGTTGAGGTTGACATTGTGTATGATTACTGGTAAGGGTGGCAGGTAGTGCGGTAAAGAGATAGGGGCGGACAGTGCTGTATGTTACTTATATATGCCTAGCTAAGCAATGTTTTAACGGCTTACGCAAGGCAGGGGCCCTGTTGAAGGGCAAGGGAGACAGGGTGCCGAGGTTGCCAAAAACACTGCTTAGGAGTGAGGGACGTGTCACTCGTGATGCCTTCCCTTTGACTTATAATGATCCCATGTCACCGATCTCGATGCATTTCGAGTTATATTGCGTCTCAACACCTCCCGCGATAGTTGTTGAGGGTGGGGGCACTGCACATAGAGGATGGGGTAACCTGTATGGGGTAGGGGTGACCTGTACTGGCAAGGCTGGATGCAGGTATGCTCATAACTCAAGCACGATGCAACTGCAGTGTCACCTGGAGGCTTTGTTGGGCAAGCTCTCTGTGTACTTTCATATCAGCGTTGAAAAGTCATCACAAGCTCTCTCCCAAAAAGTGGGTCATGTACGCTGCAGCTGATTCGGACCAACGAGGCTAAGCACCTACGTTGCCTTTATCATCAAAGCCCCGTAACAGGGAATCAGTGCAAACCCAACCCTGGCAGCCCAGCCGCACTCAGTGAGGTACCACTCAGCTTCACATGCCGCAACGTACACTTCTCGACCCCAAAGTCCCCAGTGTCAGACTCTGGGACTCTTGAGGCTTCCATGGAGCCAAACTTACCTTCAATCCCTCGCTGGTACAAGGCCCCCAGCCCTGTTTACAGCTGTCTGTGAACACGTGGGCTATGCACATAGTTGGCGTCCGCAGCCGTGACCATCATAGTCTTGGCTCCCGCCGCTTGGCAAGCTACCAGCTAGGGGCACGCGAGCATGCCACTGTCACAAGGCCCCCAGCTCCTTCATGCTGTCCATGAAATCGGAGTACTTCTTGTCCATGGTTGTCCTGCCGCCCTCCGCTGCTGCAGCCGCCGCTGGGGCTGGCCTGTGCACTGAGGGGGCTAATGTGCCGACGGACCTGCACAACACGGCCGATGCGCAGTAGTAACAGGTGCACGGCTGCTGCGGTGTTCAAAACGACATGCGTGGCTCTGCTCTTCAGCCGCAGGGTGGAGAGCCACTCGCATAGGCGGCAGTTCTGAAAGTCCTTCCCACTTCATAACAACTAGTTGCCCTTAGATGGCCGGCTCGGTATCCAGGTCGGGAGGGACATGGCCTGCCAACCTTCCATGTCCTTATCACAGCCAGTGGATTTCATGCTTGGGAGTTGGTGACCCCTGCGTGACCCTAAATTACCCGGGCACCCCACCTGGGAACTAGCCCAAATCCTGGCCCTGTGTCCACCCTGGCAGCTGGCTTGGGCTTCGCCTTGGGCGCCTCCCTCCGGACCAGCAGGTTGGCTGGCACCATGGACGTCACTGCAGCACATCAGGGTGGGCAGCGGGAGCTGTTTCAAGGTGGGACAAGTTTCCACCTGGAGCCTCCCTCTGTAACAATATCTTGCACCCAGGACGTACAGACTTGCACGATTGATGCCAAGGTTGCATACCCCACTTGTGGTCCTGTCCCTCCGGCAGCGGCAGCAGCAGCACACTTGCAAATGCAACGTCCATGCCATGGTTACGCACCTCGCTTGTCGTCCTGTGCCTTGGGCAGGGGCACCACCGTTGACTTGGCGGAGATGGTGCCGCCTCGCGCCCCCGCCGGCTTGCCGCCGCCAGCCCCTGCCGCTGGCTCCGCTGCTGCCTGTGCCTGTGCGGCGGGAGCATGTGCTGTGGGCGGTGGTCCTGCATGGCGCGGTGGCCGGGGAACACGTAGGGGTTTGGGTGGGACGGATGAGAAAACTTCGTTAGGTTGCAATGGAACACAAACCATAGCGGTGACGAGTCTAGGCTCATTCCCCTGCTGCTAAGGCTGAAGAGCCCCGCAACCCCGCACAAAGCTCAGCTTTGGCGAGTTGCATGCCTTGCGCCCAACTTCAGCCCACACAGCATCCCAGAGGCAAACATGTGATGCTCTGACGTGGGCTTCTCACCCTGCGGCGGGCGCGGCATGAGCATGAAGGGCGGCGGCGGCATGGGTGGCGGCGGCAGCGGCAGGCCGTAAGGCGGCAGCATCATCGGGGGCGGCCCCGGCGGCGGCGGCAACGCCGCTGCGCCGCCGGGCGCTGCTGCTGCAGTAGCCGCCGGTGGTGCCGCCGGCCCTGCTGCTCCTCCCGATGGCGGGCCTGCTGCAGTTGCTGCTGTTGACCCAGGGGGAGGGCCGGGCGGGGGCGGGAGCACAAAGCCTGCACGGAGGAGTAGCATGCGAGGTTTGTGACATGCATGAAAAGAGTTGCAGCTTCCTTGCAAACTTTCCCACAGGACAGGGCTTCGAGTCCAATTGCCACCTCCTCAAACGGGCAGCGCACAGAAACTTGTTGCACTGTCAGCTCCAACCTCCCCTGTCACCATCAGTGCTCACAAAATCCTCACAAGCCAAGGGAATCCCCAGCATGCCACAGAACCCCTTTAACAGACGATGGGATGACTTGGCTCACCTGGAGGAGGCCCAAGGGGGGGCGGCAGCGGGGAGGACCCAGGCGGAGGTCCTGGGGGTGGAGGCAAAGGCGCCGCACCTGCAAGCGTCACTGCAAATGGTCGTCAGCGTAGCAAGCTCGCTGCTTACTTTTTCACCTGTGCGTGTTCAGCCAAATTCATGAACCCAACCTCCATGCGAGCTTCATGTAGCATGCATATGAAACTTACCGGTCCAGGGTAGCAGTGGACAGGAATATACGCAGAAGACTGTTTTACAGTTCCCTTGCACCCAGCACAGCTTGAGCCTCCTTAGCCATGTGACAGGAGCGCTGGGGTATTAGGCACAGGTGCCCCAGTACCCCTCAGTACTCTACCGGGGACCCTTCCGCGGTGCAGCGCACCTGGTGGCGCAGGCCCTGCTGGCATTGGCGGCGGCCGTGGCGGCGGCGGCAAGTGGGGCGCGGGGCCGGAAGGTAGGGGAGGCGGCTTTGGCACAGGCAGAGCTGGCTTGTTGCTGCTAGGCCCCGCCTCATCCTTGTACCTGCACCCGTGGAACGGACCGTGCCCAGGTTGGACTCTGCCATCAACAATCGTAGGTCTCCAAGCATGGTTCCCATGCCGTGTCCTGCCATGCAGTGCTGCATACATGGCTGCTTGCGGGTCAGCCATCATACGTGCATCCGTGACCGCGCTTAGCCATGGGAGTTTAGCGCGGGGTGGATCGACAGCTGTTCACCACTACACCCGGGCTAAAAGACTGCAACCCCGCACACACAGGAACCCCTCACTGCATTATGGGGTGATTCAGGACTGCAGCCGTGGAAGGGTCCGGGGTGATGCAAACATCACCGGCTCACACCCACATTCCTCCATTGTGATGGCAAGGTCAACTGGCTCTTATGCGAACACCCTGCACAGTAGCAGGCTTACCGCTGCGGCTTGCCGGGAGGAGGGATGCCCAGCGGGTTCAGGGTGGGGTGGAAGTACACGCTGTCTTCGGGCCGCCGCTGCACCTCAGGTATGACGTCATCCATATAGTCTTTCATGTGCTCCTCCTGCAGCAAAAGGCAGTGAGCGAGGTGAGCAAATTCTGTGCACACAACCACCATCAGGCAGCCTGCTGAAAAACAAGCAACAAATACTCACACAAACACTACTCCATGCTTTCCGTCCCCTAACTCTTGTTCCGCCACCTGGACAACGTACCTCCTTTACCCATGCTGCACATGGAAACACCTGTAATGAGAACCTTCAGCTGTGAATTGCAGGCACCACATTGACACCCCCACTGCGCTGCTATCACTCTCTGCGTACCCACCCACCATCTTGCGCTTGATGGCCTGGTCGTACGCCGACTGCAGCGCTTTCTTGCGCAGGCGCAGCGTGGGGTTCATTTTGCCCTGCTGCTCCTGCTCGATGATCTCCTTCAGCTGCTCTTTCAGAACCTCAGGATCATCCCTGCACCCACCAGCCATTACGCACCGCTAGTAAGTAGGGCAGGATGGTTAAATTGAGAGGCTTGCTCCAATTCAAACCCCTCCCTTAAATGCCTTAAATCGGCATTGCAGCCGGACATTCCTGCTTTGCAAGGAAATATAAGCGCAAGCTTGCTCCACCATTGCCACCCAAGGTGGTCTTGCAGGTCTTCAGAAGCGTCCAGGCACCCCAACCAGACTCCAACTACAATACTGCTTGTTGATACATAAGCGGCTGCCAGGCTTGTTGAGCACTCCTGTATCACCTAGACCCATGACTGGCACTGATGTCGCATTTGAGCACGCAACCATTGGCTCTACTCTGAGCTGCGAAGAAGCTCCCCAGCTTCAAGCTTCCCTCATTTAAACCCATGCCACCATGAGCAGAACCTCTCAAATGCTGGCCGAGTGCCGCTAGTGCCCGCTCACCGCTTGGAGAAGGCATCACGCTGCAGCTGCCGCTCTTTCTTATTCCTAGCGATTTCTTTGGCACGCTGCGCCTTCCTGCAGCGCCCGCCACGATGTGGCTTGAGTAAAGACAAACGTCAGGCCACCACGAGTGCAGTTGTGAGGGCTTTATAGCCCTCCCACACTGGCTGCCCTGACCTATGTGTCACCACTTTATCGTACAGGTAGTCACAGCAGCAGGCCGGGCTGCTGCACATTTCCACGTAGGTTCAGATGCACAATATCAACAAGAACCCACCTAAAGGCGTCAGCAGGGTTCATCTCCCGGCCTCCCTTCTTCTTCACCATCTTGGCAAGATGCTTATATGCTGGTGCTGCTCAGCCCTGCCCCAACGGGCCTTTGCTGGGGTGCTGCAGACTAATGACACTGCAACTGAAATCGTTCCTTTCGAGTCCCCAAGCTGCTAGGTGCACAGCTTCTGAAGTTTCTCAAGAGCCCACTCTCCACTAGCTCAGCGACGAAAAGCGGCCTAAATTTCTGTCGATACATCCATTTGCAAGCTTGATTGATCTGTTGGAAAGGACTTGGCATACGTCCCGCCTGACTCATACTTTACTACTCTTTTGGGAACACATTTCTCAAGAAAACTGGCCTTTGATGCAACCAGGGAACTGCCCTACAACCTGATCGCCTCAAAGATTACTTGTGCAGCAGAAGACGGGGTACTGCCCAAACACCCGGCGATGGCAGACTTGGAGAACTTTGAAGTCGCCATTGCCAACCCGTTTTCGTATGATGGACTTACTTATCAAGGGGTAAGCCTATCAACCTTGTTTGTCGTGGGGTTCGGGCTGCCAGCAGTGACCTATTGGGAGATTACTACGAGCTGGCCCACATGCTGTCGTGGCATGATGACGGCGTGGTAGGGCACCGCAAGCGGCTGCAGCTGTTGTTGCTGCGTTTTGCGACGTTTTCTTTCTTCTGCCAGCCCGTTGGTGGCTCCGTGTGCAGCCTGCAGGCGTGGATGGAAGTCCAGGTCCGACAGGTTTGGGTTTGCCCACCTACACGCATGACCTCGTGTACTAGCAGCTGCCGTTGTGCCCTGCAGCACATGGTGGCTGGAGCTATAGCAGGGATGGGAGAACACCTCGCTATGTGAGTGTGCCGCTCAACACCTTCGCCCCTTGTGCTGGGGCCGCCTACACAGACTCTGCCCAGGGTATCCAAGTTGGTGCTACCCTCAGCGCTGGACCCACGCTAATTGGGATGAATACCTACCGGTCTGTCTGCAAGCATTATTCAAGTGGCTGCCTCTACCCCTCGGCAGGTACCCTGTGGACACCATGAAGACCCAGATGCAGGCGGTGGTGCAGCCTGGGCAGCAGGTAGGCCGCTGTGTGGTGTGAGGCCCGGAAAGCCGTTCTTTCAACCGTGTAACGGTCAACCAGCGGGCTGACCTGGCCTGTCCCGGTGTGGGTGGAAACGCATGGCGTCCTGCCACTGCTGGGCGGCCAGCCAGGGAGGTGGGCACGGGGGCAGTGGCGCGCCCCCATGTCGTGGTTTGCAGTGGTAAACAAAAAATGAACCTTGTCAGCATCGTAACCGGTTGTATGCCGGGTCTGTCATGACCCCCAGGTACATGACTGAACAATCCAGATGTGGAGAGGGTGTATTCTACTGTGCAATGCAGCTCCAAGCCTCCTTCCCGCGAGTTATGGCGGGCATCATGCAGAGAGAGGGGCTGTTTGGACTCTACCGGGGTGCAACCGCCGTGGCGCTAGGAGCAGGGTGAGGTTTCTAGGATCATTGGGAGAGACGAGTGTGGGTATCCACTGCTGGTTCTGGTTGTTTGTCCGTAAGTTCGGACTCTACCGGGGTGGTTCGTCCCTGGCGCTGAGACCGGGGTGAGAGCCTCACTGAGAGTTGTGTGGGAGGGCACTCGCTTGGGCTGGTTGCTTGGAAGCAAATTTTGGCGGGGACTACAGCTAGGTGGCTGGAGATGGCGTCGGCACAGTGTCTGGCAGGGGGCTGCAACATGATCTCCAGATGCAGCAGCCAGCTGGGAGGTTCTCTGCAAGCCTCTCGGACTCCCCGAAGTTGACACAGCTCAATGCTTAAGGTGGCTCAAGGGTTTGCTGTGGGTTGGACCCGACCATGCTATTTGTAGTAACCAGCCCTGCAGGCCTGCCCAAGCACTTCTGCCTACCACCCTACCCTGCAAGATCAGGCTGCCTGCTGAGCCCGCTGCCCTGCAGGCCCGCCCGCGCCCTCTACTTTGCCGCCTACCCTGCTCGATGAGTTCTTCTGCTGAGCCTGCTGTGCCTGCTGCCCCGCAGGCCCGCCCACGCCCTCTACTTTGCCGCCTACGAGCAGGCCAAGGAGCTGCTGGGCGGCAACAGGGCGGGGCACCACCCGCTGGCGGCCTCTACAGCAGGCACCATCGCGGTGGTGGTGAATGACGGGTTCATGACGCCCTGGGACGTGGTCAAGCAGCGCATGCAGGTGGGCAGCAAGGCGGGGAGGGGGACAAGGGGGCCTGTTTGTGGGGGGCCATTATTTTTTCGGGTTTTTTTTTGCTTCTCAGGGTTTCCCGCCCTGGGACGCGGTTGAAGAATCGCATGCACGAGAGGGGCTTGCAAGGCTGGTGAGGCTGTTGAAGAAGGGCGAGTGTTCCCTGTCGTGATTGTGGAGGTGGTTTGTTTTGGGCTCTCAGGGGAAGTCGCCTTGGGACGTGGTCAAGCAGGGCATGCAGGTGGGGCAGTGAGGAAGAGGAAGGGGGCGAGGAGGCCTGCTAGTGGCGGGGCAGTTTGGAAGTACTTAGGGGGAGTGCTTTTTCAGGGTTCACGGCTCTGTGGCGTTGCGAGGCAGCGGATGCAGGACCCAAAGGTGGTGGCAAAGGGGATTATGTCGGATTTGGATGTGCTCTACCCTGCTCCGGTGGGCTTCACCCCGACTGCCTGAGGCTTGGGTGCCTTAACCAGAGTCTATCTTTCAAGGCTTGTCATGGCTTGTCATGGTGTGCAGGTGGCTAACAGTCCCTACCGCGGCCTCATGCACTGCATAGCTACCACCTGGAGGCAAGAAGGCCTGCGAGCCTTCTACAAGTCGTATTGGACAACGGTGCGTGGTTGTGGGATGCGTGGTTCTGTGAGGAGCCACTAAGTTTGTCATAACCTGGGCATGAGGATTCTGGTGTTGCGTAGGAGGCCTGTTTTAGTTGCTTTCTTCAGTTGCTTTCTTCAGTCGCGCTGACGGGACTAGGTCCTTGCTCGCTGTGGCTGCCACCCTCAAAGCAAGGTCCAGCGTGCCATTTGGGTGTTACTGCTGACCTTGCATGATCTTAAATTTGGTCCCCAACAGCAGGGTGACAACCCATGAAGCCAATATAGTCATCCTTTGTCACCATGGCCCTCCTTATGCCTGCTAGGTTGTGAACAGCCCTGCTGGCCCACCATGTTTGGCACTGCCCTGGCCAGTCCCCTAATGCGTTTTGTTGACCCCCCTGACTTGGTTCTCTGCTGCCGCAGTTGGTCATGAACCTCCCATACACAGCCCTGCACTTTCCGGTGTATGAGAGCGCTAAAAAGCTGGTGACAAGTGACCACAGAGAAGAGGAGGGCCTAGCAGTGCAGGTGGGATAGGATAGGCGAAAATGTGATGGCTTAAATGGCATGATGTGGTCATCCCATGGTGTTCATCAGAGCCATGTTGACGAAGGTGGGCTATAGCACCGCAGGTGGCTTGTGTTTTTGATGTGCTTAGGGAGTTACGGTCAAATGCGTTGGCAGACAATGCAGCTGCTGACACGCTACCGGCAAGGGCAGGATCTATCGTTGTAGGTGGGCAGTGGTGGTGTAGCATTACAGAAAGCTTTCTGGCGCATTGTGTAAGTGGCTTGGAGGAGGTACCCCCCTGAGCCCCTCTTATATCAGAAAATCCTGCAAGCGGCGCTGTGCTGGGTACCGTGCAGCTGCTAGCCGGTGGCGTGGCGGGCGGCGTGGCTGCGGCAGCCACAACGCCATTGGATCTTGTGAAGACCCGGCTGCAGCTAGAGGGGCTAGAGGCGGGGGCAGCAAGATATGGCACCATGTCTGTGGTGAGTAATGTGGCTTGTGATGGTAGCAGGCAGCCAGAGAGAGGGTGGGGGGGGGAACCGTACCGACAGGCCTGGACCCAGGCTTGTTACCGGGCTCTGCCGTAGCGCCAGGGCTGTGGAAAGTATAGCTACACAGCGTTGAGTTTTAGCAGTATGAGGAGACGTAGTGTTTGCAGCAGCCCTCCCGGTGGCCGTCCACAGGTTTCTTTGCAGGTTTTGGCTGCTTCCATTGCTTATTGCATGAACTCCATGCCAGCCACCTTTTCTTGGTGCCCTCAACCAACTGTCTTCCTGCCCCTGTGCTGCGACAAGTCGCTTGCGCGGCGGGGTGCGGTCCTGGAGCGGGTGCTTTCCCCATCTTACGGTAATGCGTGTGTAGCTTAATAGCTTCTGTAGCTCTGTCTCTTTCCTTCCACTGCTGTGCCGGGGCGCGCGGAGTGTGAACCGTGCTGACGGGACTGTTCTGTGTTGACCCTGCCTGCAGGCACCGGTGCTGCGGCAGATTGCCCGTGAGGAGGGGTTTGCCGCCCTGTGGAGTGGCTGGGCGCCCAGGGTGCTCTTCCACATACCCTCCGCAGCCGTGTGCTGGGGCATCTATGAGTCAGCCAAGCGGCTGCTGGGCGGGCGACAGCAGCAGCAGCAGCGGTGAGAGTACTGCAGTTGTAAGGGTGGCAGGTAGTGCGAACAGAGAGTGAGAGGCGAGCTGTACTGATACAGCGCTGGGTGTAGAATGCGGTTGAGGCGTGCCATACCCATGCAGTGGCGTGTAGGCCAGTCTGACTTTAGAGAGAAGGCCCCAGTACCTGATGCTGTGGCATGTGTACAAGGTGGCAGTTGGAAGGGCTTGGCACCTGCGGTGCAAGCAGAGACGAGGTGTGTGGAAGATGTACCTCTAGGGCAGGATGCAACTCTGCTCTGTGTCGCCCGAGTTCTGATTCTGTAAGTCTTGCCCTCCCTGCTAGAAGCTAAGGCCACTGGAATAGCATGTGAAGCTGTTGGTTTGGTGGTCGTGTTAAGCCAGGAACCCATTTCGTGCATGCCTGACTGGGGTGTCATTCTCCGTTTCCGCAACTGTTCTGAGAAATGGTCTTGCATGCTAGGCAGGGTACGCTGACTGGCATACAGAATCTAAAGCAACTACGAAACCTGTGCCAGCAATGTAGTGTAAATGCTGCCATTCGCTAGGATGCTGGCTCATGAACCTTGCTGACATGTTGTGTAACAAACTGGTATGGTTGAGGAGTGGATTGCTGTCTGAACCCTTCCTGTCACTTGCATCTCCATCATATAGAGGAGTTGAGTGGCAATTCTTCCACTGATATCACACTGCTCACTGCAGATTCTGCAATACGGTCAGGCAAGATGTAAGTTTACTCCTAAACCCCGGGGCCCAAAAGGCCTGCCCAGATGGGCTATCCACCAGGCATGCTCAAAACTGCCTACCACGGCGAATGACATACCTCAAACCCGACAGGTCATCCAGCCACATCAGTGTCGCTTCCCATACCTCTCCTACAGTTTGCACTGCGTGCCACTCATACAGCAAACTTGGACCGGACCACACGAAGTGAGCAAGAGCTCCTGAAATAGGTTTGCTGACAAAGCCATTGGGCCCTGCGCCCGTTGGATCCAGCCAAGTCAGGTACCGGTCCACACCACCACCACCACAAGGTTAGGTTTACCGCGAATGGCTAGCAAACTAGAAGCAGCATAGTCCATTCTGCATGCAGCCCTGTCAGTCCAGCCCAGCTCTACTTCCTGTTCGCATTACCTGCCACCCATGCTAATAGTCCAGCCACTGTCCTAGCTCTTGAGCGGCGGGAAGCCCCACTCCCTGCCCTCCTCTGTGCCCAGCCACGCCTCCTCCCACTCCGCCCAGCTGGCCCAGCGCAGCTTCCGCTGCTGACTGGCCAGCCGCTCGCGCACAGCAGCGCTGAAGGCTACATTAGACTGCCTAGCAACATTGCTAGGGGTCGCGTCTGGCTGGAGCCCGCATTCCCGCAGCAGGGCCACCCTCCCAGCCAGGCGCCTGGTGCTTGCCATGAAGCAGCGTGGGTCCTCAAAGAAGGCCTCAATTGGCCAGGCGGACCTTGTCTTTATCCAGGCCAGCTTCTGCTGCTGCACAAGACTGTCCAGGTCCAGCCCCAGCAAGGTGGGCTGCTTGTCAATCATTTCCCGGATCTGCTGCTGTCTGTACCCCCTTGCTGCCAAGTTTCCTACGCAGCGTTCTGCTATTTTCGCTGTCAGTGTACCAAGCGCGGGCTGTGCCCGCACCAGCCTGCGCCCCGCCCCCTCCTCCGCCATGTAGTCGCCCAGGAAGCGCAGCAGGGGCGGCAGCCTGGCCTCCAAGTTAGTAGAAAGCAGCCTTGGGTTTGAAATGGACACCTGCAGGGCTGCCGCTGCGCCCAGGCCCAGGTGCTGCTGTAAGGCCCCTATCCGTGCAAACAGAATTTCAGGTCTGTACTTGAATAGTGTTGGCTGCCTAAGCAGCAGGCGCGCCACCTGTGCTGCTGGCACCTGCTGCATTTGCAGCATGGAGCACACCGCATTAGCGGCGCCAGCTGACACGCTCAAAACGCTGCAAAGGTTACTGCAGGCTGCCAGCCGTTTCAACCCAATTCCCAGGCTACCGTCCAGCCACTGCAGCAGCTGCTGTACCTTGCTGGGGGCACGGGACAGGTACATGGCAACATCATCTTGCGAGGCTGCCAGCGCTGTCCCTGTCGCTGTGAGCTATGGCTTTTTTGGGTGCCGCCTGTAGACAGTATATGACCTAATCTGTCGCAACAGCTGCAGATTGGGCAGAAACACGTCGGCATAGCTGCAAGAGAGAGGCGAGTGCTGAGACCTCATCACCTGCGAGATTTGCTTAGGGCGAAGCCCCTCTGCCACCAGCGCTGCCAGCTTAGGCTCAAAATTGCTGCTGACCTCCTCCTGGCTGAGGGCCAGGTGCTTGGGTTCACTGAAGGCCTCAAAGTCGGTGATGCGATACCGCAGCAGGCAGGCGTGCAGCGGGCAGGGCTGAGCTGCGCTGCTGCTGCTGCTGCTACTGGGAGGCTGCCTAGCTGCAGCTGTTCCCACTGCACGCCTGCCACTACCAAGGTGTTGGCACCAGCAAAGCCTAAACCCAATCCTTTGCCAGCTTGTGGTGCTACTCCTGCAACGGCTGTGGCCGTTGCTGCCGCTGCTGCCGCCCCAGCCAACGGAACGATGCAGGCCGGGGCAGGGGCTGGCAGCAGGCTGACAGGCTGTGCTTGCACGGCCCAGCTTGGCGCTTCGTAGGCAATGAGGCCGATGCCAGGGAGGTGCCAGCCGCCCGCCCAGAAGAAGGGGCATACCGGTGGGAGAAGCCGCTGGGCTGGGCGTCTGCTATGCCGCAACTGCTCCTGCAGACACGAATGAGCGGGTTGGAGCTCTGTATCGCATGTTGCTTTGAGTCAAACATTTGCATGTGCAGTGCCCTCCTATGGTTTCAGCAAGGACTCAAAGGGACTGCGGAGGAGCGATTGGAGATGGTTAAGTCCTGCCGCGGCAGAATGCCAAAGTCACTTCCAAAGGTTCACGCTGACCCGCTGTTTCCAGGGCAGGGTGTGGGCTTGGCTGAGGAAAGAAGTATAATAAGTATCTCACCTGTTCCTATCCTCCAAGCCCGCCTACAGCTCACACCCAAGTGCTTCCTGCCTAGCTAAAATTTTTCTACTCGTAAGGCCTGCTTCCAGTACGCACCATATAGTAACTTCATCAAACTGTTAGGTTTCGGTCTTGAGCCGGTGTTGGTCCAACATCTCTGGGCTAGCAGTCGCATGCAGCCACCCAGCAGCCTGCAGACTGAAAGGCAGCCGCATTCCAAGGCCCACCTGATGCAGAGACATATACTCAAAATATCAAATGAACCCAGGGGACTACAAGCCTGAGCCTTCCTGCCCCAGAACTGTCAACAACGGGCTCCCTCTTTGGCGGAGAGCCGCTCATGCACGACACCTTCCCTCCCCTCGGCTGTTACTTGCGTTTCCCCAGGGTACCCTGAGCAATGAACTGCACCTGTCAGCAATGCAGCAGGGACGAACAGCAGAGGGCCCAAGAGCCCCTAACAAGTGTTCCGGCCTAAGTCCAGCCAGCTCGCCGGGGTGTGTAAATAGGGACCTTGCAACTGACCTGGCCAGCTGTTAGTGGCGCCCCTGCATTCTGTGGGCTCTAGTCAGGACCGTCGCGACCCCTACAGGCCCCGGTACGGAACGTATTGAGTCAGCATGAGGCAGCTGATAAACAAGTACATATGCCCTGACAAGATTGAAACTTCGCTGATCACAGCAACGGCGACCACAGAGGAGTTCAGCTTGTCCATAAGCGGGGCCACCTCACCAGCTTCTCACCAATGGGCCCCGTTTCAACCGTGCCTTGCCGTGCCTCCGAATTGACGTAGGAGACCGGACTATATCTAGCAAGCTCGAGTGCAGCATGCAGGGCAGCGGCGCGCAAGCGGATGTACGGAGGCAGCCATGGAGGCAGCAGAAACCCCCTTGGTTACGTTCTGTCGAGTATTCAACTGCACCATCAGCAAGTGTTAATAAAGCACAAACGGTGGTAGAACGCACTTGCCAAGGCTGGGCAACGTAGTGGTCCATGTGAACTGTATTGGAGGCATGATTGGAGGCACGCAGAGGGAGCCGAGGGTCGATTGGGGTAAACTTTACTAAGTAGGGTAACAGGCAATGCAAGCAGATAGGAACTTCGGGTGAAGTGCACTGACAAGGCTGGACATCGAGCCCACAAGGATGCAGCAGGCCTAGTCTAGTCTAGTCTAACAGCGTACCGCCACCTGACCATGCTGCCGTGAGTCCCCCAGATGGGGCCAACAAAAAGCCAGGATGTACTATGCCCACAAACCACAAGATCCAAGTACCAATTCTTTATGGCATGCACCACCCCGTCCGGACGGGGAAACCAACAAAAGCACTATCAAAGGTCTATCCCACCAAGCTTCTCCATGTGTCCCTCATAGCACAAGCACTTAGCCAGTTGAAGGCAACCCGCGAGCCGCCCTCAGCGCCCATTTTGTCCTGATGCTGCCGCCTGGCCCCACTCAAGTCTATCTGCTTCAAGTGCTCCTCATAGACCTGGGGTAGCAAAGGGTTGGCAAGCCGCCCCCGCCGCCCCACCCCGTCTGGCAGTGTGGCTGGCCCACAAGATGCACTTAGCTAGCCGCGACTCAGGCATACGCCCCAAGTGCCCAAGAAACCGCAACGACCGGCGCCGCCAGTGGACCACAACACTATCAAAGGGCTTGTCCTCCTGCCCACACCGCCTATACAACTCCTCATCACTAATGTAGTCCCTCCATCTCAACCCTAGCATCCGGCGCATGCAGCCCTTGACAAAGACATCCAGGCGGTGTTGCTGAGCAGCAGGCCTGACTCAGTGAAGAAATGGTCATGTTAGAGTGATACCTAGTAGCTGAAAAGTGTACATCTGAAGTTGGTGTATGCCCACCATATATTGCAACCTCCCTGTTAGACCCGTACTAGTAGCATACTAGCTAGCTACAAATTGCTACACCTGCCACCGGCACGACATACAGTGTACTAGAACAAATGTGGTAGCACTTGGTGCTTATAGAGCAGCAACATGCACTGATAAGATGCACAGTATACATCCTCAACTTGAAGTGAGTTGAACTGCTGGATCAGATAGACATAGAACATTATTGCATCCCACCCTGATCGAACAGTTCGACCCTGACGATTCTCCCAGAGGTTAGCCACACCTGCCACCATCAAGTACAATCCCATACTCGTCAGAGGAGTTGCAGCAGAGGCGGTCAGTCCATCTACTGCACTCAAACAGCCGACAACCATTATAAACTTCGAAGGCAGATACGGGATCGATCATGGGCCCACAGAGGTGTGTGTGGTCGGGCGCTCTGTTAAGTGACCACCACGCCTGTTCAAATCCATCAGAGCAACCCTCCTAAGAGGACCACAGAAAACAATGACCAGCGCAAATTCGGGCAATCAGACAGATTGACAGCCTGACAGGCAGCCTCTCCCTAGTCCTTGAGCGGCGTGAAGCCCCACTCCCTGCCCTCCTCTGTGCCCAGCCACGCCTCCTCCCACTCCACCCAGCTGGCCCAGGGCAGCTCCCGTCCCTCCCTGGCCAGTCGCTTGCGCACACCCGCCATGAATGTGGCACTGCTTGGTGAAGCCAGCCGACTAGGAGTGGATGGCGGCTGCAGCGCGCACTGCCGCAGGAGGGCCAGCCGCGCTGCCAGGCGGCATGTGCTATATGTTACGTACACTGGAACAGACAAGAAGTCATCCAGCGACCATGGCGACTCCTGTTCAATCCAGCCCAGCTTCTGCTGCTGCAGGGCGCTGTCCAGGTCCAGGGCGATGATGATAGGGTGCTTGTTGATCATTCGCTGGATCTGCTGCTGGCTGTACCCCCTTGCTTCCAGGCTGCCAATGATGCGCTCTGCTGTTTTGGCTGTCAATGTGGCAAGGGCAGGCTGTGCCCGCACCAGCCTGCGGCCCGACCTCTCCCCCATGGAGCTATCCAGGAAGCGCAGCAAGGGCGGTAGGGTGGACTCCAAGTTATTAGTTAGCAGCCTGGGGTATGCGATGACAACCTGCAGGGCTGCCGCTGCGTCCAGGCCCAGGTGCTGCTGCAAGGCCCTTATACGTTCAGACAACGCTTCAGGTCGGTGATTCAACACTGTTGGCTGCGTAACCAGCATGTGCGCAACCTGCTCTGCTGGTACCTGCCACTCTTGCAGAGACAAGCAGGCAGCACTACCCGCATCAGCTGAGAGTATAAGCACGCTGCAAAGGCCCTTGCAGGCTGCCAGCTCTTGCAACCCCACACCCAGGCTGCCCTCCAGCCACTGCAGCAGCAGCTGCACCTTGCTGGGGTCGCGGGCGAGGTACTTGGCAGCAGCGCTTGGGTTGTCAGCAAGTGTCTTCCCTGCCGCTGTGAGGCGTGGGGCCTTAGGGTGCGGCCTGTGGCCAGCATACACACTGATCTGTCTGAGCAGCTGCAGGTTGGGCAAGAAGACGTCGGCATAACTGCACGGCAGAAGGGAGTGTGTTTTGTGTCCCATGAGCTGTGCCATCTGCTTGGGGCTGAGGCCCTCTGCCGCCAATGCCGCCAGCTTGGGCTCCACGTTGCTGCTGACCTCTTCCTGGCTGAGGGCCAGGTGCCTGGGTGCGCTGAAGGCTGCCAGGTCGTTTATGCCATACTGCAGCAGGCAGGCGTGCAGCGGGCACCGCTGGGCTGGGCTGCTGCTGCCACTGCCGCTGCGAGGCTGACTAACTGCGGCCGTGCCCACTGCGCGCCTGCGACCGGCAAGGTGTGGGTACATGCAGAGCCGGACCCCAACAGCACCCCAGCAGCAACGGCCCATGCTGCCAACGCTGCCGCCACCGCTTCCGCTCCAGCAAGCAGAACACTGCAGGCCGGGGCAGGGCCAGGCAGCAGGATGTGAGGCTGTCCTTGCAGGGCACACCTGGGCGCTCCGCTGGGCTAGGCCGTGGGGCCAGTGCCGAGAAGGTGCGGGGCGGTCGCCCTGAAGTAGGAGGGGCATATCGGTGGGAGGCACAAGCTGCCGCTCCCTGCTGGGCTTGGCGGGGTGTACGCGGCAGTTTGTCCTGCAGACATAAGTTGTGGATCAAACACTGCGGTGTGCACTCCGCATAGAGCCTGACACTCGCCGAGCAAAGCAGTGCCCTTCAGAATACACTACGTACCTCGACGAGCTGGCATATTACGTGAATGGCACCACTGGTAGCCCAAGCGCTATAGATTTTGACTTGCTGTGGTAAGGCAACCCGAGATGGTAGCTACTCAGCCCTGTGCCTGAAGCTCGACCAACACCTCCGGCTTTCCTGTCGACCTGAATGTTCACGCGCTGCAATGTTCCCAGTGCAATGTGTCGCACACCGAGATACAAAGCAACTGTCCCACCTGTTCTGAGGGGCTGTTGGCTTGCCAGCAGCCCACAGCCAGCAGCTGCGTCGCTGCCTACCTGCCCTGCTCACCACACCTGCATCCAGCACGCACCACCACCTTACTGGATGTTACATTTTGTTTTTTTCTGCTATGCTTGAACTACTGCGATCCTGGTAACAAAACGCAATGGACAGCCGCAGCACAAAGGCTGCATGTCAGGTACAGCTTAGGGCCTACCTGGTGTACAAGCACACACTCGCCGTTCCACAGGACACCACGCAAAAAGCTAGCCTACGTGTCCTAGAAAAAGTAAAAACCGCTGGACTGCGCTCCTCTCTACTCTGCCACCCCCTCCCCCCTGTCCGACAAGTCGTGTGCACTGAAGCAGGGTTCCTTCCCTCCGAGCCACTGTCACAGCATCCCTAATAGAAAGTGCCGCGCCATCCAGCCAGCTTGCCAGGCTGCGTGCTCACCAGTGTCGAGTTACTGACCTGGCCGAAGTGGAAAGGGGGTCTCCTGGGCTCCAAGGACCGTCCGGGATACCTACAGCACCTAGTAGGGATCCAGTTAGCATGCGTTGGAGGTGCCAGCAAGCTATGGTTCGGCTTGCTTGGTATGATCCACGTATATGCCACCATCAGGTGGAAGTTCTTCCGATCTGATCACTGTGCGACGCAGGGTAACAGTGTAAGCTGCGCTGGCAGGCTTACTTGCAAGGCCAGGTAAGGCTGGGCGACAGGGTTGCATAAAGCGCGACCTATATTGAAACCGGGCCTCATGTAGTAAGCGTCAGGTTGAACATGGTGAACTACGTCTTCACGCAGCTTTATCACAACTATGAAACCTTGACGGGCTATCAGCACGTCCCTAGCAAACTTCAACCGGTCCCCTGAAACGATCCGCAGCGAGGGCAGCATGCAGGGCAGCTGGGCGCAGGAGGAAGGATGGGTGGGGCCTCCCACTACGCGTAGCTACGGAGGTGGGGGCAGGTACTCTCTGATGGGAAGAGGTTAGCCCCATGTTGTCCATGTGAACTGTAACAGAGCTGAAGACCTGCCTGTCCGTTTCTGAAGGTGGTTTAGTTCCTGGCTGGCACACTTGAGTTATGCAAGTTACAGCAGGGAAGAGCTATTAGCATGGGTGGCAGGTAGTGCGAACAGGGAGTGAGTTGAGGTGGATTGACAGGGCTGGATGCAGAATGTGCCTGAGTATATAAAAGCTATAGTGGGAAGTCTTGCAATGAAAACAAGGGGTGGCGTCAAAGGGAAGGCAAGGGCAAAGGCAGTTGGTCAGCAAATAAGCTTCAAACAGTAAAGCCTTTTATTGAGGGTGGCAGGGAATGCCAGCAGGGATGAGGTACTGGGATACTGGGCTGCCAGGGTTGAATGCAGAATGAGCCTGAGTTTTTTATAATGCTTGTTTCCTCCGCAGCCAGACCAGCATAAGGGTACTGGACGCGTGCGCTTACCAGGAAACATGCAATGCCAGTAGTGGTGCTTCCCCTGTAAGCCCTAACTGCAAGCACTACGCGCCGGCGTCAACGCAATAGACGTGGCACTGCCCTTACACACCTAAGCCGAAATTCATGAACAGGGACACCTCGGGGTCCAGATATTACATCACATACAGCCAACAGCCAAACCGGCTCTGAAGGCTTATGCAAAGACACAGGCGTCCATAGGACAGGAAGGTTGGTCAGGCACTAGTTCTAGGTGGTGAGGTGGTAGCGACCCACCTCACCCACAACAAACACCCTCAATGTAAGCCATCCTACCACAAATACTACAGACAACAATGCACATGCCCCAGAATGACAGGCTAGCCGACCGGGGACAGCCTGAGGGCCACTCCCTAGTCCTTGAGCGGCGGGAAGCCCCACTCCCTGCCCTCCTCTGTGCCCAGCCACACCTCCTCCCATTCCGCCCAGCTGGCCCAGGGCAGCTCCCCTCCTTGCGCGGCCAGCCGCTGACGCAGAGCAGCCATGAACGAAGCATCAGACTGCCTAGCAAGAGCGCCTGGGGTCGCACCTGGCTGCAGCCCGCAAACCCCCAGGAGGGCCAGGCGAGCGGCTAGGCGCCTGGTGCTGGCTATGATAGCGCGTGGGTCTTCAAGGAAGGCTTCGAAAGGCCAGGGAGCCCTCGTCTCAATCCAGCGCAGCTTTTGCTGCTGCAATGCACTGTCCAGGTTCAGCCTAAGCAAGATGGGCTGCTTGCTAATCATTCCCTGGGCCCGCTGCTGGCTGTAGCCCCTTGCTGCCAGCCTGCCTACGCTGTGCTCTGCTGCTTCGGCTGTCAGCGTGCCAAGAGAAGGCTGTGCACGCACCAACCTGCACCCCGCCCCCTCCTCCCCCATGTAGCCGTCCAGGAAGCGCAGCAGGGGTGGCAGGCTGGATTCCAATTTGATATTGATTAGCGTGGGTTGTCCCATGGCAACCTGCAGAGCTGCTGCGTGCTCCAGGCCCAGGTGCTGCTGTAAGACCGCTAGTCGGGCTGACACAGTTTCAGGTCGGTGGCCAAATAGTGTTGGGTGCGCGAGCAGTATGTGCGCCACCTGCTCTGCTGGAACCTGCTGTTGTTTTAGCATTGAGCAGACTGCACTAACGGCAGCAGCTGAAATGGTAAGAGCGTAGCAAAGGTCCAGGCAGCCTGCCAGCTGTTCTAGTCCAACTCCCAGGACGCCCTCTAGCCACTGTAGCAGCTGCTGCACCTTGCTGGGGTCGCGGGACAGGTACTTCGCTGCATTAGCTGGTGTTGTTGCCAGGACTTTCCCTGCCGCTGTGAGGTGTGGGGCCTTGGAGTGCGGCCTGTGGTCAGTGTAAGCCACAATCTGTCTCATTAGCTGCAGGTTGGGCAAGAACACGTCGGCATAGCTGCAAGGCAGTGGTGAGTTCTGAGCTCTCATGAGCCGTGCGACTTGCTTGGGTCTGAGCCCTTCTGCCGCCAGCTCTGCCAACTGGGGCTCCACGTTGCTGCTGACCGCCTCCTGGTTGAGGGCCAGATGCCTGGGGGCGCTGAAGGCTGCCAGATCGGTGATGCCATACCGCAGCAGGCAGGCATGCAGCGGGCTGGGTGCTTCAGGGGAAATGCTGCTGCTGCTGCTGCTGCTGTCAGTGGCCCTAATACCACTGCTATGCCCCTTCACGTCGCGCCTTGAAGGCTTGGCTGCGCTTGCATGGGCAGCTGCTGTTGCTGCTGTTGTGAATGACCTGTCCCTGTCTCGACCAGGGCTGGGGACGCTTGTCTCACGCTGCCTGGCTGCAGCGGCAGAACTGAAGAGCCTTTGCCAGGGTTAGCCCGACACATATGGCAACTCCGGCTGCTTGGCTTGCGGAGTCAGCAGTGAAAGAAATGCAGGCAGGTCCGCAAGTGAGCCATTGTGTGACAGAGCGCCATCGGGCGGAGGGAGCAGCCGAAGGCCACGGGCCCTGCACATGAATAGTCCACCTGTGGAAGTCAGGTGGGTCGATGCCTCGTCACATCCACTATCTGGCAGACAGCATCTGTGTGCACTCTCAAGGTAAGAGGACCTTCAAGTATCACCACCCCCCCTCTGTTGCAGCAGTCCAGCAGTACTCACCAGGGTCTGAAGGCAGTGGCTGTGCAGCGCAGAGCTCTGAGCATTGTGTTGGCGTGTGCCGAGGAGCACCTGCAGAGAGGCAATAACAAGTTAAGGGATGAACTAGTTGGTTTTTAACCCAACCATGCCCAGCTGAGGGTTGTGTGCAAGGATACATCAACGGTGGAGGGCATGGGCAGTTGAAAGCTAGGGCCCATGGTGCCAAGAAGTCTTCCGTTAGCTTGAAGCCTTGCATGGGAACGGCATCATGCCAAGCCCAACGGCTCTACATCGAGCCCTTAATCGCAAGTGCCTGTAAAGGTTTGCCTCTGCATCCTCTTGGCTGGTACCAAGCATAGCCACACCCCATAGCCCACCTGGCGCACAAACAGCATCCAACATCCCAGTGCTGAGCTTTGATGTAATGACACGATTGAGCGGTTCCCTCGACTGCCCTTCCGTCCTGATATCGCCCCC